>JALXFT010002117.1:0-51631 GCA_023376895.1 Aspiorhynchus laticeps | reverse complement strand
GGCCATAGCAAGGTCCAACTGACTCGTGCAGTTCGGATCCTGGAGGGCATTCCTGTAAAAGGTAGTATCAGTCTCGTTCACAGGCCATCGGTTCCATTCCAGTGTACATGTGATGACACTGGCAGGACACACTTCTAGGTGCTGGGCAAGTCTTTGACGAGTCATAGTCATGGGACAGCCATAACCAGAGTTGAGGCAGGGTACAATTTCCTTAGGGCAGAGAAGACGATGCTCAACCTCTTTACAAAGGTGGAAAGCGACTCCGCATTTCAGGTGGCAGGAAATGAAGGTGCATGATGTGGGGATGTCTACGGGAACCTTGCAGTTCTGGTTATGACATTTTTCACAGTGTGGATGAAGACCAGAGCTGGTAGTCCTATTTTTGCCCTGGAGGTGACAATCCAATACATGTATTTGTTGCCCACAAGATAACCATTATTGTATTTACATTGTTTGATAGTTGATACATAACACTTGCTTGTTTGAAAGCAAGAAATACATGACAACTTTGAAACTCGAAGCTTACCATGACTGTTGATATTTCTTGAGTTTGAAAATAGACTCTGTAATGAGACAAGGGAATAGACGCTGAAAGGAAACAAGTCTCGGAAATGTTCCAGTGTTGCTATTGTCTAGACGATTATTGACTTGTCTTTCTAGAACAGACACAACATAAAACCACATAACGAGACAATTCTCAGACTGCACTGAATAAATATTTACATATCAGACAATAAAACAAACATCGTTTTGCTTAGATGAGCTTTTTGACCATAAAAATAGCAGAAGTTCTAAGAAAACCATTTATAATAAACATGCACCTTCAAACACAGACAATCTTTGAATTTCGAACAGTAAACAGGTTTACCTATTATTATGACAAAACACGTGCACAATTAGTACTCTTCACAGAGAGAGACCAGTAACACACACTTCTAGACGTCTTTGTTATTGTTAAAGGTCTCGAGCATAAATACAGGTCAGTCTCACTTACCCTTGCCTGCCCTGGCGATGTTAGCATGACTTGTGTTTGTTTAAATGGGTCTGTGTGGATGTAAATATATCTCCTCTGTTCAGCTGTTATAAATAGACAAACAAGGAAAGTCAGACTAAGCCTATGAGAAACAAGGTTACATTACATCACACACAATTACTATTATTTGTATGCTGTGCTAACTGATTGTCAAGAATGATCAATATCATTGAGCTACCACTTAAAAATGAGGATAATAGCTGTTTATTTAACAAAGAGTTGTGGACTGGTGAGTACATATGAGTAAATTTATAACAGGAGGCTAATATGTTGATCCATAATACATTTATTCAAAGAACAAGACAATCAGTGCCTTTGCAGTTATTTTACCCACTCTTCCAATGAATATGTTGCTGAATTAAAAACACACAATAATAATCATATTACACATACTATCCACTAGATGTCAGTGCAGCACTTTGATGTAGATTGTGGAGAATTACATGTTTGCATTATTAGCCTAGAGATATTGCTTGTGTTAAGGATTAGTATTTAAGGAACATAAATCCAACAATCTTTTTTTTTTTCTTTTTTTTCTGATTTTGTTTATTTAACCACCTTGGTTTACGCAAATTTTTAAAGGATTTTTTTACTTCAGAAATTGGCTTTGTTGACTCTTGTCATTCCAAAGTCTTTTAAAAATTACGTCCCAAAACTAGTTGTCTTCAAAACAACAATGACCTTATTAGCATCCTTGGAGTATAAAAACAACTTAATCAGATGTCGGCTCTCAAGTGAAGTCAGTCAATAAAATGAAAACTGCTGATCCCTCATTAATGAAATTTTCGGTCGATGAGCTTCTCACTTTTATTCAACCTGAAGATGAAAAAGTCCCCATGTATGCGGGTGTTTATGATCTTATAAATTTAGCCCATCAACAACAATCTGCATCCAGTCTCATGCTATTAATGTCAAAAAGTAATTAAAGCCACCTTGCAATGATGTCTTTACTGCTAATACTACTTAATTAGGAAAGGGATTTTATAGGTTCCCCCGGGACATGAAACTTTGTCTAATTTTGCTACATTAATGAAGAAAGTTTTAAGCAGGACAAAATGAGGGAAATTGAAAACGAGGCATTATAGTGAAGCTGTTTTTACAACCAGACAGACTAATAACAGATTAGAGCACCAGCTACAGCTACAGCCACGAGAGGAAGAGGTGACCGCAGGTCAGCGCATCAAATGGAAAAACATCAACTCATTAAGGTCAGGCTACACTGAATGTCAAAGCTCTCTGTCATAGCTCAGTGAAAGATAAGTCTGACGGAAATTGCAGATTTGAAATAACTTTAATGCTTTGGCAATGGTACACTCAGGAGGTCGAGGTTTAGCTGGTTTGTTTTTTGTCAGAAAGACTCTGCTGGTAAATGTTGCATCTTCCTGAAAATTAGCTGTGTCGAGAATAAAAAATCATGAAAACAACATATGTATTGTAAGAAATCCATTATATTACAGTAATTATTGCAAGGCATTCAGGGAACATCCATGTCTTGTACTCTCAGGACTGATTAACTAGAAACTGCCATTTGAGATTAATGGAAATGTTCCCATTTTCTTCAGGTTTATTAGAGCTCCTTGGGTGCACCCATATGGTATCCTTTCTGACCTTTAAAATCATCATTTTAGTGGTGGATGATCAGGCTTATGTGGAAAACTAAATTTAAAGGCAGGTCTTTCGTAACTTCAAAATTAGCATATACAATTTTACAATGAAATCCTACGGATGGCTTCTTTGCCTTCAGTCTGCCAATGAGATGAACTTTTATATCACGATTGACAAAAAGGCAACCAAATGTCACCTAGCTACAAACTGATAAAGATAATTCAGCATCGGCGCTGGTGTTAGAACTGTGTATGTGTGTGTTTTGGAGTGTGTGTACACTTGTTCTCGTGTGAGTGTGTTTGCTGTTATGGAGCTACGAGATAAGAGGCCTGTTCCTGATAAGAGAACTGAACAGACTTCTGGGAGATGGCACATGTGGTTCACTTTGGCCGACTGATGGAAACATGGTCTATTTAACACACCCCATTTATCCTTGCTCCATATTTCACCTTCAGCTTTATGGCAGTCACAGCAGTTCACCTTGGTAATCTTTTCTTGTTTGGAATGAATTATAGTGTTTGTGTGTTTTGAAAGGTGTGGAGGGAAGGCTTCATCTGTTTACTCTCTTTGCATCCTACCTTGGTGTGCGGACCCGAACACATTAAATTTAATATGAATGACATCACTCCATGAAGACACACTAAAGAGCTCAGAGCCAAATTCACCTGTGCATCCATACAGTCGGATTTTCACATGCTGTGTAGCCTTTTCATATAATAATAGCAGACATATGGATGCATCAGTCATTTTCAAATTTCAAACCTATTTGATTTTTTATATTCTGTGAAACACAAAAATAGATCTTTTTTGTAGGATGTTAATATTGTTGTTCTCCACACAGCGGAAGCGTACTGTTGTCATAAAGTATAAATGAACACTATAAAAGTCAGGAAATAATGTGTAATATGTGAACTTTTTCTTTAACAGGCTAAAAATATCTACCATATCTAACACCTAAACCTAATCTGTGTTTTTTTTTTTTTGCAGTGAGGGAGAGACTGTATTGCCTCTGATGACAAACTGTGAGCACTAACCATGTCTCTTATTAAAGCACTTCCTATACTCGAGATTCGAAAAGTGCCTTGACGTTTCTTGCAATAGATGTCAAAGCCTGAATAATTGATATTAGCCTGAAGTCTCTTGTGATATACAATTACAGACTTTAAATTCTCTCCCCAGTAAAACTAATGTTCGGAGAGGAATGGCCATGTGTACCGCACAGCAAGAAACTAAATGCAGCCAATTGAAAAAAAAAACAAGCCTTTGGCGACATTGCTGGAAAATTACACAACTTTGCTTCTTGTATGTTTCGCGGTGATTTCTAGGTGAAATGTCCAGTGAGAGTCTCCAAAAGTGTGTTCAGCTTGATCGTAAGCAGATGAAAGTAAAGTTGGAAATATTTCATTGCATTGTTTGATGTTTGTATTGCGGCAAATCAGAAATTAAACATCCATGTGATTAACGGCGCTAGAAAGTAAA
Organism: Aspiorhynchus laticeps; assembly: GCA_023376895.1. Taxonomy (NCBI): domain Eukaryota; kingdom Metazoa; phylum Chordata; class Actinopteri; order Cypriniformes; family Cyprinidae; genus Aspiorhynchus; species Aspiorhynchus laticeps. The sequence continues at coordinate 47,514 of JALXFT010002117.1, read as the reverse complement.
TTCTCTATCTCTTTCGAAAATAACATACCACCCACCCTTAACCTAACCATTAGTGTTTAGGAAAGCAAACTTGACATAAAACACATTTACTGAAGCCAATATGTCACTTTAGCTTACTTTTATCTTGACTCGCATTTCTGAGGATTTACAACATGAAAAGTTTACAACGTGTCAGTAAAACCGTAGCCTACAGGAGCTGGTTATGTGATGCAAATGTCAAAATGTATTAGTCTGCAAATCATGCACTTTTGTACAAGTGTTTTGAGGTCATAACACTGTCACAGTTTTGTTCAGGGAAAATGAAAAAGGTTCCAAAAACGGTTCAAATAATAAAAAAAGGATACTTATTTAAACCAAACAAAACAAACTCAGGCAGTCCACAGATAATAAGAAGGCAACATAACAGCATGTACCACACAAACAATCCTTGACCATGAATTGAAACAACTGAAGGGCTTAAATACACAGGAATAATAAACTCAAAGACAAACAGGTGTGAACAAATTAATCAGTAACCATGGTAACTAAGGACTATTAAAAATAAATCCATGAAAATCAAACTAACAGAACATAACTAACAAACACAGTATTGTGCAAGAAACTGCATGCAAATAGGCTACGTTTTTATTAGTTTAGTCATAATTTGTGTAAAGAGGAATACAAGTTGGTGTTTTACAGCCACTAGTGTTAATTTCAGCTGGAAACGACTGTGAATTGTATGTAGGCCTACAGATATGTTTTTGAAATTTTGTAAAAATGTAGCTAGGTCCATGTATATGAGCCTGTTTGAAAACATACTGAATAATGTTCTCACTTTTTGCGGTAATTTATACAAACCTAATTACATTTGAAAGAAGCAAATATGTGGGCGACTGTATCTGTATATTATGTCTCCATATAAAGAAAGCTACTCCTACAGACTCAGCTTTGCTTTGCCTCCTTTTTGATCTCTTAGTAACAAAACTTATTTCACTGGAAATAGATGTACTGCATATAGTCTTCAACTCTTTTATTTAAGAGATATGAGTATGTTTCAAGAATGTGTGTTGGCACTATTTCAAATATTCGTGTATATATATATATATATATATATAATATATATATATATCCCCCAGCCAGAGCTCCAGATAAATGTAAGCATTCCTAAATTAACTTGAATAAATATGCTCAACAACAAATATTTTGTCAGATTATCAAAACTATTTTAAGTTATAAAGTGATCCTATGGCTTTGGGGGTCTGTATTATATTTTGTTTGTTCTGAGAATTGAAATTTCAGCATTAGATACTACTGCAAACAATGAATAATCTATTGAACAAATTATTTTATCTAAAAAGGTAAATATTAATGTAACAAATTTAAACATGATAATGGCATGTAGCTGTTACAGTAGCTTTAAAGTATTTCACAGTTTAATAAAAACAGTAAAAATTGCTAATCAAGTTGTTGATTAATTAATATTAACAACATAATAGGCAATGGCAGGTCTGTCAGGCTGATTTTTTTTTACTGAAAATGCTAATGCACAGATACATTTCTAAGTATTGTCTGATTTAAGAAGAAAGGAATATGGCTTACTAAACAAAATAAAACTGATTCTATACACTGCTTATCCACTAGTGGGCAGTTATAGAAAATCACAGCCTTGCAAAGCATCTCTCATTTAGAGTTCAAGAATAGTATAGTGTTAACCTTCATCTTTCTAAAGACTTTTCATGTGTCAAATCCTTCTGACAAGTGTGAAGAGCTGTCAGTTTTATGTATGCAGGGATTGTGTCTGGTCTGGAATCTGCAGGGTGTTTTGTGGGTGTATCGTGTCTGGTGTCTGCTTCTGGAGGGTAGTTTTTCAGCGGCTAGCACAGAAGGGCACACCAGCATCCAGATGGCTACAGTGAGTAAACTCTTCTGCTCTAACACTTAAACTGGAGGAAAGTTGATTTTGACAAGATTTGTAGCTTTTTTCTTCTTTCAAAAGCATGTTTTTTTTTCAGCACTCAGACTTACTTTCTAAAAGCTTGCAAGTGTAGATAGCACTCTTTCTGTGAGTACATTAAATAAATAAATACTCTTGTGAGTATGAATTGTATTTTTAATGTATTTTTAAATAAATTAATAAATCCAGACAAATAATGTGTAGACTTGCTCTATTGTATTAAAGGTTACCAGGTTTCATTGTTGAGGAAGAAACACACAAAAGCACACACATACACAAACTCTTCACACCTACACAAGCAGTAAAAAAAAAAAAAAAAAAAAAAAGAGTGAATAAATACAGTTTCTGGATAATACAGAGGCAATTATAACTTGAGTTATGCTAAGCATGGTTACAAACAAGAATTCACACATCCAGTGCATACAAACATAAAAACAGATCTTTTAAGAGAGACTCAAAAGCATTTCCAAGCTCTGTTCTCACAATTACACCAGCTATGAAGTGAACAGAGATTGAGAGAGTGATTTTTTTCCACATAAGAACCTCAAAGAGCCGAATATATGGCATCCAGTCATTTTTAGCCGCTGTGATACGAGATCATCAAAGGTGTTTGTTTCCCAGACGTGTTTTGAGGAATCCCATCGGTCTTGTGTGATGTTTTGTTAAAGCCAGAATAATGGAATCTTTTTATATTTGATAGAAGCATTTCATTTGGGCACATTTGTATTTTATTTGCCATGATAAAAATAATGCATGGACATACGTGCTGACATGTACACTGCAGTCCATATGCTGTATCTATTACCTGCGTTATTGTGAACCTGCATTTATTCTACTGTTAAGCATCTGTACTGTTGCTTCATGACATAAACTTTATGTTGTTTGTTACACAGAACAGAAATGACAATAAACCAACCTTGACATCTGTAATATTTTCTAAGTCAAGGAAAAAGGATATTACATTATAAAGTCATTAGCTTAGCAACATGCTAATGTGTTAATCATGTTTGTTGTGTGCTTCATGTCAGGAATATTAAGCCATTTTAAATCTGTAAGACTTTCATTATTCTTTGAAAAACAAATGAGGATATATTTAATAAAGAATTACTGGTTTCTGTCCCTCGATTGAAAGTCAAAAAGTTTCAAAAAGTTCATAAACAGTTTTATGTAAGTCTTCTAAAGTGATACGATAACTTTAAATGATGATCAGATTTATTTAGTTTTAACTTTATCCACATAAACATCGATCAACAGGGAGTAGCGACATCAAAAACAGAAGCTTGGTTGCTTGGCGTCTGAGAACTAACAAGGTTTCCCAAACTAATGAGGTTTCCCAAAGAAAATATATTTCTTTATATTAATATATTGCAATATTGAATAATACAAATGAAATTTTTGCTTTTCATTTACTTAAAATGTGCTCACTTATACGATATAATGTATGTCATTGTATATTCAATAATATACTTCATAATATATAGATATACATGATAAAATATGGTACTGTGTGTGTATAAATATATGTAAACATATGTACAGTACTATATGAACACATACTACGTGTTAAAGATGTACACAGTTATTAGGGAAATATAAATTGTGATATATCAATATACAGTATAGCAATACATGATCCATGTATCTATTGCAGTATAATAAATAGGCCTAAATAAATAAATATGGGAAACTGGATCTAACAGTATATATATATATGTGTGTGTGTGTGTGTGTGTGTGTGTGTGTGTGTGTGTGTGTGTGTGTGTGTGTGTGTGTGTGTGCGGGTTTATGTGGTTTATGAGGACACAAATTTGTATAATGACATGGGTATGACAGAGGTATTACAATTTGAAGGTGGTTTATGAGGACACTGCCTATGTCCCCGTAATTCAAAAGGCTTAAAAAACATACTAAATGGTGTTTTTTTGAAAATCTAAAGATGCACACAGTCTCCTGTGAGGGCTAAGTTTAGGTGTAGGGTAGGTGTAGGGCAATAGCACACACAGTTTGTTCAGTATAAAAACCATTACGCCTATGGAGAGTCCCCATAAACCACAAAAACCAACATGTGTGTGTGTGTGTTTGTGTGTGTGTGTGTGTGTGTGTAAGATCTCGTTTTCCAAATATGGAAATGTATTGTTTAATATATTTCATTATATCTTCCAGTATAGTCCCACATTTTTGGTTTGCAAGGGTTGTTCTCACGTGTTACATAAGCATGTTTGAGCTTTCACCAGAACCAGTGAAATTTGATTAATAAAAGTCTAAATGAGTCTGTTTAGATAAAACGATCATCTTTTTAGAAAACCACCAACTTTTTGAAGCATCACATTTTTGGTGGAAAGGACTTTCAATGGAGGTACATAAATATTTCAGGTTGCATTAAAAGTATCACCATTTGTGCTTAAAAGTTGAATGAAAGTCTAATGTGTTTGGAACGACATGAGAGTGAGTAGTTGATTACAGAATTTAGATTTTTGATTGTTACACGTTACATGTACTTACTATTATAATAAGAATGGATTATGCATAGTTACATGCAAATAACCCTAAAACAAACCCTAATCATATAGTAAGTGCATGTAGTTAATTAATATTATTCAGTACTTAAATGTATAATTACACTGTAACAAGGACACTTTAAAATAAAGTGTAACCAAATAACACTTAGATACACAAAGCTTTGATCATACTGGTCAATTGGCTTACTCAGCTATGAACCAAAACCAGCATAAACTAGTCTGTAATTCCTAAAATTGATGTTTTAGCATGACTGGTGTCATTTATATTAGGGTGCCTCCTTAAAAAGTAGCCGCTGATGAAGACAGCAGTAGCTCACTAAGGTCACTCTCTTTCTTTAGTAACAGAAGGCCCTTATTCTCTATTCCTAGTTGAAGACCCCCCTCCATTGTGGCACCATGGGGCCATGACTCCACCATGCCCCATTACTCTCAGAGTCTCCCGCAATGAAGAGAAATGTATTCACTGAGCAGCCACAGCATGGATGCCGCTTCAATTGCCTGTTGCACCTTCACCTGTGTGGAGCGGGATATACCGGATGGGAGTCTGCAGGTTTGGGTTCACCTCAGATGACACAAACAACCGCAGAAGAGAAATGCGGGTCTCTGGATGATAGATTTTACCTGGGTTTCTATGGGATGCCATGCTTAATTTCAACAACCTGGTCCTAAGGGCATCCGCCACGGTAATGAGCGAGTACACAGCCTACATCAGCCACCCTCAGCATAAGTGCCTGTGACACTTTATCAGGCCGACACAAACTGTTTCCTGGTTTGCTGATCTTTCCGCAAACTACAGCTAAACCAGACCTGGAGAGGCATATTGAAAGTGACGCATCCACAATTCAAATGAGCTGTGTTTCACCTTGCATCGGTTTCCTTGAATTTATATGTGTTTTAAAATAGGAACTCTTGAGTTGCTGTAGATAAAGGGGATTGCACTCCAGTGCTGTGAGGTATCGAGCCCTTCTGGGCTCAGCTGTAGGTTATTTTATTCCAAAATCAACTTATTTCAAAGTCATCTCAAGTTGGAAACTTGCAAAAAGTGACTGCAGTCCACAAAGACAGTTCCACAGCACACAAAGAAACAGAAAAGAGGAAATAGCAAGTGCCACGGGCCAAGAGCGGTGCTTCCATCTGAACAGATCGGAGCACATAAAATGTTCTGGAGCAAAACTGCGGTGGCTACGATGGCTGTTTCATTATGCAGCATGTCTGGGTTTGCACCAAAAAGTTTAAAATACCTTGAAGAGAGCAGTATTTCTTAGCATTCCCATTCAATGACAACTGCTCCTCCAGAGGTATGCCTGACACCACATGATGCAAGATTTGCTCTTATTTGAAAAAAAAGGGGATTTTTCAACATCCATTCATTTACTGTAGATTATATGGTAGAAATACATGCTTTTATTTCTATGATTATGTTTTTATTTCTATGGATAATACATATTTACATTCTATCAAAAATCTTTTTTTTTTCTTTTTTTTTGAGCAAGCTTTCACATTTATAAATTATAATTTATAGGTTTAAAATAATGTAAAGATTTTGTTCAAGGTTTTTTTATCGAATGTAATAATTTGTTAATCATATAAATAAAAACATTTATTATTTTTTATTTACCAGCTGAAACATACTAACCAACTAAACCAACTAATGTTAGTCAGTGTTTCTGTGAGAATATTTCAGGGCTTGACTTTTATTAAAACACTGACATATTCATACTTTTTTATTTTCTGTTGAATTAATATATACCATGTCTTTATAATTTATTTTTGCTACTTCTCAAATGTCATGCTAGTATATATTTCATTTCACCTTTGTCCCAGACCTGGAATTTAAATCCTAAAAAGTCTGACATTAAAATATGAAATATTAAATTGATATTAATAACCAATTAATTTAGAAAAAAAAAATATTATAACCTAAACAAAATGTGAAAAAAAATAATCAGTCAGTATTTATGTGAATATTATTTCTATTAATTACATACATTATATGAATTTAGCATAAATTTGAGATAAAATATGAGATGTGATGTGTGAAAAATATATTAAAAAAAAATCAAGGTATAATCACAATATTTTTATGTGTTTAATTTGCAATCAAGCTGTAATTTCATGAAAAAAAAGAAGGAAAGGTGATATTTAGAAATCATGAAAAAAAGCATGCCAATTTAATCCAAGACGTTTACAATTCTCATTTCCACCACAGAGAAATGTTCTTGAACCATAAAAACTGATGTTGTGGAAATGACATTTGCAAACAAAGCAAAAACAACAGTAATGTTTTAAATTAGTTTAACTATTAGACTAGGCCAAACGGACCTTCTACAGCAGGGTTAAATTCAAGGGATGCTCTTGTTTACGTGGTCAGATGGTCCCAACCTGCAGCTTCAAATGAGATAATCGAGAGAGCAAACACTTAGGTCACCGCTGCAGTATTGATTACCTATGGCACCCCGCTATCGGTCTCAACCTCTATCTCTTTCTCCTGCTCTCTCTTTCGCAAAACACTCTCTCCATCACTCTCACCTCTCCCTAGTTTGTCTTCATAACTTCTTCTCAGACACAAATGCAGACAAACAAAAACAAACCGAGGACGAGACGTCAAAAACCGCAGAAGAACGAATGTTTGTTTTGAGTCACTTGTTAAGTCAGGCTTTGACATCGAGCAGAATTGGATCCTTTGGACTGAAGACGCATTGCGGTGTCAGTTATCCGTGAAGTGATGCTTGGTCTTAAAAATATGGCGTGTTTTGATAGAGAGAGGCATCTGTGACAAGCAGTGCTGGATGAATTACACAAATCCTGTACCTGATGAAATATTACTCCATTAAAAGAACTCGTTTAATATTTCTACTTGCATACAACTACAATAGTACCTATTTCTGCCAAAAAAAATGGTTTAATGTGACAGACACTTTACTATGAAATAATAAAAAATCAATATAAATAAAGTAGTCAGCTAGCCAGTGATAGTCAATTAGGGAGATTATGATGCAGATATAAAATACAAATCTGCAACCAGTTCCGCTCACTTCACTCCAGAGAAGTAAGGTATAAAACTGGCATCCTAATATAAGGTTAAGCTAAAAAGGCTCATAAATCACAGCTGTATTACTGATTCTGTATATTGTAGTCAGGCATCAGATCTACTTTGGCTCAGCTTGGTAAGGGAGAATGACATCATGACTGGCAGTTTAGATTGATTCAAAACCACAAAAGTATGGCGTGAGGAAAGATTTGACCAAAAGAGTTGACAGAGATGTCAGAGAGTGCTGTATAAATAATATGTTTGTTTGGCACTGGGTAAAGCAACTGATGTTGACACAATTTGTGCTGCTTGCCTGACAGAACTTTCACTTCTAGTGTGCATTCTAATCTTCACAGATGCTTTCTTACAAAAGTGACTTTGAAGAGAGACTACGTATGTATCACATAAGTAGCAATTACAGGGACAGGTATTTAAGAATGTTTATCAAATGCTGTGCAAAGGCTCTACAATTCAAAGACAATAGCAAGAAATAAATAAAAATACATAGAAAGCACTGAAGTGTCATTCAAGAAAAAAAAATGTTTCTTTCTTTCTTTTTATGCTTTTGCTCACTAAGGTTGAATTTATTTGATCAAAAACAGTAAAAACAATAATATTGTAGTATTGTGTAATCATGATAGTTTAGAAATCGTTCTAATATGCTGATTTGGTGCTCAGTTATTATCAGTTATCGTTGCTGCTCTATTGTTAGTATTATTGGTTATTATTATCAATATTGAAAATAGATGTCGCTACTTAATATTTTGTTAACATTATACTTAAATCCTTTATGTATAATGCATTTTAAAGGCATTCATAATGTATGTTGTAATGCATTATATATGTTCATATATGTTTGTAACCAAAGTGAAAATGCATTATAATATTTGAAGTTTTTTTTGTCATGCATTTTAATGCATTATACTTTCTAAAGGTGTAACGATGAATAAGTATTATAATGTACTATAATTGTTTTACAATTGCATTACAAGGCATAATCAATGCATTGAAACTACTTTCTTAATGCATTATGTATAAAGACTTTATGAACAGGAAAGTGTTACCAAATTTGTATGTGTGTGGAAATCAAGATGCATATTTTTCAGGATTCTTTGATGAATAGAAAGTTCACAAGAACAGCATTTATTTGAAATGGAAATATTTTGTATAACATTATGTCCTTACTGTCACATTTGTCAGTTTAATGCTTCCTTGTTTAATAAAATTATTAATTTATTTATTTTTGTCATACTTAACACAAACTTTTAGACAGTAGTATAATTATGTAATAATAAGAATATGTCTTGAGAACCAAATCAAAACAGTTGACAATTATATATTTTTTTTTTTTTTTTTTTTTGAAAATAAAGTGCACAAAAGCATTAAAGAGCATTAAAGCATCTTTGATTGTGACATCATGCTGACTTAAACACTAGATGCAGCTGGGCCCAGGGTGCAAGACAACAATTGAATGAGCGACAGCGTTCTCTTGACAAAAGAGAAAGTGATCTAATTTGCCCCAGTGGTGTCTGCGCCCAAACACGGTTTATGGGACATGTATTGGAGGGGATTCAACTGGGTGTTTATTGAAGTCCTGAACCTTTCCATCTCTCATTAAATTGATTCATGTGCCCAATAAGCAGCGTCGGGGAAGCAGGTGTGGATGTTGGCGTGAGAGTTGAGTCGGGTTCTATCCATCACCCTGAGCAGGCAGAGTTAAGACCGATCTCACACGACTTCTCCAGAGGCCCTGCTGCCGGCCCACGAGCTGCTCACCTGCTCCCACTTCTGAATGACCCTTTCACAACCACACACACACACACACCGATAAATAGATACTGTGGACATACGGGCCCACATACACGCAAATGCTCCAAGGCAGCCCAAAGAGGACAGAAGGTCAAAGCTGCTGTCGAAAGGGCGCCTTTCAATTGAGGTTAAGCTAGTGATATAGTCATTTATCAACTTCTAAGAGAACGTACTAGACTAATATCTCCGCTTGATCCAAGGAAAGTCCTGTGTGTTTGCGTGTATCGATTGGCATAGCTATACCAGGAAAAAAGAAAAGAAAAAACTTGCCAAACATCCTCAATTTAAAACAACAGCAACAAAGATAATGAAGAAATAAAATGACCCTCTAACTCTAGATTTCTCTATTCTTTTTCTATTCTATCTACTTGTTATATGTATGTGTGTGTGTGTGTGTGTGTGCGCGCGTGCATATACGTATGTCTGTATATCATATATATATATATATATATATATATATATATATATATATATATATAATTTTTAAGTCGTTTTGGATGAAAGCGTCTGCTAAATGACCAAATGTAAATGTAATGTAATGTAAATGTAAAATTAAATAAATTAATTCATTATTGAATTTAAATATATATTTTTTTTATTTTTTATTTGAATTATACACACACGTACACAAATCAAAATTATTTTCCAAATTAATATACTGTGTGTGTGTGTTTGTGTGTGTGTATATATATAATATATATATATATATATACACACACACACACAAACACACACACAGTATATTAATTTGGAAAATATATTTTTTATTTTTTTGCATTATTTTTTTTTATTTATTTATTTGTTTGTTTGTTTGCTTGCTTATTTATTTAATGGGGCATGCTTAAATGAATCCTAAAAGTTCAAGTCAATTTTGTTTTGCGCTTTGTTTCAGCTTTACAAAAACATAATAAAAAAAATAAAAAAAAACATGAACTTGATGTTTAAAATATCTTAATATCTTCATTCATTATAGTCACAATTAGCAGATTAGATCTGGGCAATAATACATTTTGCAACAATACAAGCAAACACCTGAGATGTGCTATATTTAAAAAGAGAGCTGGCCAGTAAAATAGTAACATATTTTGTGATGAAAAAAAAGTATATGACAATAAATGAATGAATGAATGCATGAATGAATGAATAAACGAACAAACAAACAAACTGTGTGAATGGATTTGCTAGCTTTACATTAAGTACAAAAAAAAATAAAAAATCTGGCAAAACATTCAATAAAAAAAAAATGGAACAAACAAGTATATAAGGTAGTAAGTGAGTAAATAAGTAAGTGCTATTATTTATGAGAATAGTAAAATATGAAATCAGTTATATAATGAGGACCAACTAAGAGGAAAGAGGAAAATTACTTTAAATCATGTATTACTGAAAGTGTAAAAAATGGAGAAAGATTTATATGAGACTTAGGTTTAAAGGCATGGCGTAGAAAATATGATTAACTTATTATAAAAGTGAAAAAAAGTCTATGTATAGCATTTTAAGTCCTCATTATGTCAGAAAATGAAAAAATGAACTGGTGGTATTCTAGAAAATCTTTGCCAGGAACTTGTTATTTGTCTAGTGTGAAGCTTGTTTCAGTTTCCTTGGAAACCTCTAACGATAAATGAAGTGGTTAGCTAATGAGGTCTGATGTGCAATTATGGAATGTATGTGATGGATTAGCTTTATATTTTAAAAGCCTTTCATTACAGTTACCTCTGGCAGCACCTATCACACCGATGTTAAATATATCTACTCTTATTGCTATAGAATGACATTGCGATGGTGGTGTGCACATAGTTATAATTAAATAAAACTTTTAGTTTAATATTAATATATAATTAAGTGGAGATGTTTGTGCATAATCAGTCTGCAAGCCGTCCATCAGTGCCGAATCCCACAAGTGTCAACATGTACAACATCTAAGGCACTTGTAAGAAAATGCAGCTCTGGCCACAAGAGCAGACATAAACAGGAAGTTAAACTGAGTGTGTAAAAGGCTGTCCAGGGCCACAAAAGCCTCATTCTTCATTCTGCTAAATGTAACGTAACTGTCTGTTTGGCCATTACGGTTATTGATGACTTTGATGGGGGTCATTATACATGCTGTGGGCGGCATCTGCTCTTCACGTGCTCTTGAGAGTGGCGTTGGGCTGTAGAGGACTCCCCAGAGGACACGAGAAGAGAGTCAAGACTAGACTACAGCATGTACAGCCCACAGCATCAGGCCTAGTAATGCCAGTATGCATAATTTAAACACAAATACTGTGTCTGTGATTTAGGATTACCTCAGCGGCTAACAGTAAAACTGTTATATTGACTGCCAGTGCTGCCATTAATGGATGCATCTTGAAAGCCCATTTCCGAAGTGCAATAAAAAAAGTAATTGTGACTTTTTATCACAGAATTTTTTTTTTTTTTTTGCAAATCTGAGTTTCTATCTTACTTTTTTTTTTTTTTTTTTTTTTGTGAAATTGAATTAGCCTATGTAATGAAGAAAAAAAAACAACCATATGAAATAAAAGTTATAATTGTGAGATATAAACTAAGAATTGCAAGTTTCACATATTCTGACTGTTTTCTCTCTCTCTCTCTCTCTCTCTCTCTCTCTCTCTCTCTCTCTCTCTCTCTCTCTCTCTCTCTCTCTCTCTCTCTCTCTCTCTCCCTCTCATTCTCAAAATTGTGTCAGAGTTTATGAAATATATAAATAATTCCATAACAGCAGGGTAATTATAGCTAACTAAAACTAAAACCATAAAAAAATAAAAGATATTTGCTGTTAATTAAACAAAGTTAACAGAGATAAAATAAATACTACTACTGCTGCTGCTGCTGCTAATAATAATAACTTATTTTATTCGTTTTATTTCAGCTGATTCCCAAATAATTTTCATTCAGCTTAACTTGATGTACCAAAATAAAAGCTAAATCTAAAATAAAAATAAATAAAAAACACACACAAAAAGTATGGCAAAACAAACAATACAATTGCCAGAACTTCAACTAAAACTAAAATTAAAACCAGAATAAAAAAACTAATTCAAACCAATAATAAAAATGCTAATAGTATTTTAATTATACTACCATAACACCATTTAATAGTGCAAGCTGAAAAAAATAAAATAAAATAAAGATCTTTCTTTACTTTGGTTATTTTTTATTATTTATTTAGAACATATTTATTATTAAAAGAGTTTTCCCTAAATAAACTCCTAATTACTGCTGTTTAGGTACTGGGTCAGGTTAAGGGATCTAGAATATGGTCATGCATAATGCATTAATATGTGCTTTATACATACAAATAAACAGCCGATATGCTAGTAATGTTAATAATGATTACAAGTTCACATCCAATACAATTAAGCACACTTCTTTTACACAAGTGTAGCCATAGTCAGTCTAAGGAAATATGTTGTTTTTTTTGAACTTGAAGATTAACACTTCCTTCTTGAAATATTGGTTCTAAAACACATATGGCTGTCACACACATCACTAGTCACTTATATACCTTTTCTTATTGTTCTAATTCTCTTTCTCTCATCTTCCTCCTGCTCACTGTCTCTTGATATACACACACTCACACATGATTTGGTCTGCTCTGTGCAGGTGGTAGTCTTTACTATTGATTCCTAACATGCAGCTGTGTGGATCTGATTGATTGAGTGGCGGGACGCTCCACAGCTGCTGATTTACAGAGTCTGTAAACACCTCAAACCTGGAGCTGCTTTTTAGACAGTCAGTCAGCTAATGTTTGAATTTGGATGAGCTGTTATAAGTAAAAGATAATGTACAGTTAGCATGATGCAGATGAGAATTGTCTTGTGGATTCTGTAGAGAAAAGTAGTTGATAGTCCAACACATAAATTGATTCATATATTACTATTAATAGACAATCCAAGCATATTTAAACGTGTAATGTACCAAGTCATGTCAAATATACAGATTAACTGTCGTTTTTTGGAAGTTTGAACTTTTGTTTTGACTGGTATCATATACACAAAATGGCAGCATCTTACAGTTAAATGTCATTTATAAATATATTTTTATTTGATAGTGTTCTCTTATTGCTTCAATATTTTGCAGGACCCAATTAATTAATCAATTAATTAATTTATTTCATTAATTAATTTATTAATGTATTTATTTATGTGTGTTAATAGCTCAAAGTAAAAATCTAAATGAAAAGTTTAATTTAGTAATTATGGTAATAATTAAACTTATTCAATAATTCAAATTCGGATATGCTGTGTGTAATGCCTTTGTTCAAATTGCTACTTTGCTTCGCAATCATTTACATAAACCTACTGTAAATTTATACAAATGTACTATTATTTATTTATTTATTTATGTTTTTTTTTTAATCTACCTGTATCTGTTTTCTGAACATCAAAACATGCTAACATTAGCATAAAAACATGCCAACTTTAGCATACTTTTTAAATTGACTTATTATGGAAGGTATACTTAAAAATGATATACAGTACTTAAGTGCAAATTGAATGTTATGTTTTTCAGATGCTTGCTTGTTGCATGTCTTTTAAATTTTAAATGCAGTTAGTTGAACTTAGTTGAGTGCTTTTTGAGCCTCTTAAGTAGGACTTAAGCACATCTTTTTAGTTGTAATTGCAGAATTATCGCTATTATCTTTGAAATATGTATACAGTGTACTGTCAAATGTGTTGACAAGAATTTATGGTAAGCTATAATGCCATTACTATTGAAACGTCTATGCCATATATTTAAATAGATTTATAGTCATGTTTGTAATGACGAAGTTGTAAATTTGGTATGCAAATTTGGTAACTGCAAGTATAGTTTTTTGTTGTTGTTTTTAATATGAAAAACACTACACGTGCTCATTTAATACAAGCATTCTTCATCTTCACAAAGGAAAGTGTTTTATTCAAATTAAGAACTCACTCTCGGCATTATATTGTTTGGTGTTTGAGACTAGTAGAGGTTCACAAAGTGGCAAAAGTCAATTCTATAACAAATATAACACGTATATGTAAAAGAAATTCAGTCTGACACTGTTTGACACATACATTTCTGTTACACTGCAAAACAGCAGAGAATTCATGTAAAATGTTCTTTCAAATGTGCTGCAATTCACATCTCATCCACAATATAAAGACCCTGAATGTCTGAAACCTCGACTCTTGAATCAAAGCTCAGCCTTGAGCTATACTCTTGATGGCCAGATACAATTGCTCAAAATCTCCTTGGGCTTTATTCCCTTTCTTTTTGCAGTAACCATGTGCATATCTTAAATTCTTGGTATGCATATACATGCCAAATAAATAAATAGTATATCACCCACACAACAGGCCTATTTTTTTCAGTTATACAAATGTAAACCACTAACAGAGAAGTGCAAACAAGCCCCTAAAGATAGGCTGTGTTATTAAAGTATCATATTGAGCAGATTTTTCAATAGCTTGGTTAATCACAGTACATTACTGTGCTGTCTGTGTAAAAATAAGATATCTTCGAGAACATATCCTCTCCTCCATGGTCCCAACAGCCTTTCATGTGCATGCCTTATCTCTATGAATGATATTCTTATGGATTACCTCAATATTTCCGATGCACAGCCAATGCAATTCCAGTCCTTTGGGATGGATGAATTATTGCCTGTTTCTAACTCAGTTTTCTTGCCTGTCAGATGAAAAAGAAACAGTGGTTTGAAATGTAATTTGCATGCTGTCATGATAGTCTCTTGTGTTTAGCTGGAGTTTGGTCTCTGCTTCAAATATGCACAAAATAAACAATTGTCATTTTATGGCTTTGATATTGCAATTGTCAGCGGCCATGTATGTTTAATTGACATAACAGCAAATTTGTGGAAAGTCACTTGAGGTGGCAAAATTACAGGGTTTTTTTATTGTAATAGATGAAAGAAAAGGGTCTCATTTCAATTCATTAAACTCACTGGTATTATTAAACCACTGTGATTGAATTACTATGTTTTTAGCGCAATACACATTACGTATTGTATACTGCACTAATCACTACTTTTAAAGGAATGGTTCAACCAAAAATAAAATTAGCTTTAAAAATTAAATAAAATGTACTCACCCACAGGCTATTCATCATGAGTTTGTTTAAGCAACAGAATAGATTTGGAGAAATTTTAAATTACATCACTTGCTCACCAATGTATCCAGTGAATGGGTGCCATCAGAATGAGAGACCAAACAGCTGATAAAAACATAACAATAATCCACAAGTAATCCACACAACTCGTCTTGTGAAGTGAAAATGTCATGTTTGTAAGACACAAATCCATCAGGAAATTTTAACTTTAACCTTAAAAATGTTTTTATCAGCTGTTTGGACTCTCATTCTGACGGCACCCATTCACTGCAGAGGATCCACTGATGAGCAGGTAATATAATGCTTGATATTTCCAAATCTCTTCCGATTAAGAAACAAACTCATCTATATTTCGGATGGCCCAAGTGTGAGTAAATTTTCAGACAATTTGGATTTTTTGTAAACTATTCCTTTAAGTATTCGTACGCAAGGTATACACATACATTTTGAATGTTTGAATAGACAATAAAACAGCACTGTATTCAAAGCATCTTTGCGTGTCTCTAAACAGTTTGGTTAAATGTTTAACCCAAGGGTGCAGGTTTGCTTTCGACATTGGTGGGGACATAACCCCCCCCCCCCCCCCATAAACCCGGTTATAATTCATGTAGCTTACAGAGCTTCTTTTTTTAATATATACTGTATATATCTTATGTTTAACAGACAATAATTACACAATTATGATTTTGTGAACCAACAACATCAGCATCAGAGCGCTGGGTGTCTTAAAGGGATAATTCACCCAAAAATACTTTCTTCAAAATATCTTCCTTTGTGTTCTGCAGAACAAAGAAATTCATACAGGTTTGGAACTACTTGAGGGTGAGTAAATGATGACAGAATTTTCATTTTTGGGTGAACTATCCCTTTAATCACACATCACTTTATTTTAATATTAATTGAATTAGACCCAGGATGATTCTGAAAGAATACTCTGCTGTTGCTGTAGTAATGAAACTCCTGCGCATCTGATTGACAGATAAACTGCACGCTCTTATATCAGTGTTGTTTTTTTATTTTGTGGATATTTCAGCTAAGTTGGATTTGTACATTCAGTTGAACAACATTACATAGTGCCACTTACATAGTTTACCAAAAAAAAAAAAAATATATATATATCACATTAGATTTGTCCCAAATTATTGTTGATGTTCATGACTTTATCCTAGGCTGAAAGATTGTGTATCTTTCCGCACAATGTTTGTCTTTCTGTCCGTATGCTTTATATAGGGAGCTAATAATAGCCATAGATCACGCTTTCTTTTTCCGTTTGCTCTGTTTTGTCAAACAATCACCACTTCAAACTCATCGATTCAACTTTATTCATTCCTGAAGTGGGCTTTTATATTAACTGTTAGACTGACTGCTGTCTTGAATTGGGTGCAATACCTGTGAGTTGTTCTAAACGAGGCTGCGCTTCTCGTCCGGTGTGCGACTACATTCTGCACATGTATTAAACGCGCGTCCTTGAGAGCGCGCAGTTTTCCAACGTATTTACTTTAACTTGTTAGGTAATATCAATGATATGACGTTTCAGATGCCTCTGAAATGACAAAAACATATACATATATTTCATTATTTGATCAAAATATTGCTAGGGACAGTTTGGTAGTGGCTGGATATTGGTAGGGACACGTCCCTAGAGTCCCCCCCTAATTCTACGCCCCTGGTTTAACCCAGCCTTCTAGGCAGTAACCCAACCGCTGGGTCTAAACAACCCAATTGCTGGGTTCGTCCATCTTTTACCCAGCGCTGGGTTGTATTTAACCTAGCATTTTTTAGAGTGTGTATACTAGAAGCACACTTTATGTACAAATACTGTATTGTACGGTATGAATACTAATGAGATTACGTAGCATGAAACATATTTCATATAATTCCAAATGGAATATTGAAGGATACATTCATAGATGTTATTAATGGTTAATATATTTGCATAAAAGGCAAAAATATTGAAAAATGCACCACATTTTAGGCCTTTATTTGAAATATGTTGTTGTTGTGTTTTCCAAGTATGTAATGAAGTATAGAAATGAAATGGATGATTTCACAGAGCCTCAGTGAAAGGAATAATAGTGTAAAAAGCTTTTTACAACTCCCTGTAAGTGACCTTTGCATTTAGAGGTAGAAAGCTGCGTATACATAATCAGGAAGTGACAGGAAAGGATTATTTGTGAAATGCCATCACTATAATGTCCTCATACAGTAGCTTCCCTCCGAGTGCTAATGGCTTCCTATTGACTTGCTGTCCATGTGGAGTACCACACCTCTCCAGCGGCCTTACTGCAGAAATAATGCTTCATCTGAAAGTCCCACAGCAAAGTAATAACCTGTGAGATTATGTACAAAATGGGAGGAAACTAACACCTTAGCCCTCAATAATAGATGGAGACATCATCCGACTTAGCTTGCAGAACATACATACAACAGGGAAGTCTTTCTTTTGTGGATATAAGATGGGCAAATGTGTAAATTGATGGATTGTGCACCAGCGGCGATGTGAATTGGCTTAGTCAAAATAGAGTGGACGGTGTTCTGTGCCCATTATCAAAGACATTTTTAATTTTTTTCATTCTTTTTTTTCTAAATCTACTTTTTCTCTTTTTTTTTTCAAAATGGTGAATTCTGTCATCATTTACTCACCCTTATGTCATTCCAAACCTGTATGACTTTCTTTCTTTTGTGAAATGTAAAAGAATAAATTATGAGAAATGTATTATTTTTTTTTTTTTTGCCCATACAATGGAAGTCAACGGGTACCAAAACTGTTTTGCTACCAACCTTCCTCAAAATAGCATCTCTAGTGTGTCACAGAAGCAAGAAAGTCATACATATTTGGAATGACATGAGTAAATGATGACCGAATTTTCCTTTTAGGGTGAACTATCCCTTTAAGTGATATCGAAGACACTTTTGTTTATGTCACAAGCTGCACAGTTGTAGACCAGACTTCGTTTTTCTTAAAATAAATGTTAGATATATTAACACTGCATGAGTAGTACACTATCCTCTATAGTGTTGCAAGTTTCTCGTAAAAAAAAAAAGTAAGTATATAAGGAAGTGACCGATTTTAGAGGCAGCTTTAGTTATTTGTCTTTGTTATTGGAATTTGATTGGGAAAAAAGTCTGAAGCTGAAGTGTAGACTGATGTCACCAAAACACTTGGACTCATATCGTATTGGTGGTATGAGACTGTACATTTTGAATTAATTTAAATTCATATTTAAATTTGGAATTTAAGAATGGAATTTTTGTAAATATGGAATTTGTCATTGTTTTGGAGCACTGTTGCTTATAGATTAAGGTTAAGATATATAAAATCCACAAAAAGTCACAAAACGTTTTGATTTTATGGGGACTTATTCTGAGAGGTTTAAAATGGAGTAAAAATCTACAGTTGTATCATTACTCTTTAGCTATTTGTTAACATTTTAGCCACTTTTATTCATTTGCTGTTAGTTCATGGCAATGTTTGCACTGAAACTTCATTTCAGATAGGTTAAAGTACACTGTAAAAAGATTACTGTAAATTTTACAGTAACTTACTGGCAGCTGTATGCCAGTAAGTTACTGTAAAAATGGTTACAGTATTATTACCGTAATTGCATTTACAGTATAATAATGGCTTTACTGTATTTTCATTTACAGTATTAATACCGTATTTTCATATACAGTATTACCGTATTTTCATTTACAGTATTATTACCGTATTTTCATATACAGTATTATTACCGTACTTTCATTTACAATATTATTACCGTATTTTCATATACAGTATTACCGCATTTTCATTTACAGTATTATTACCGTATTTTTATTTACAGTATCAGTGCTGTAGTGTTTATTTTCATGTAGTTTAAACATTTTTTACCTTTAAAAAAACAATCAAATTGTGGTGCAGCCACCCAAACCCCTTAAAAAAATCAATAACTCATGAGCATTAGTTCTGATAATATTCTTTTTAATTGTTGAACATTTTCTTTTTAAAAGTACAAATTACAAGGCTTGATCTCTAGGATGAACTAGCTGAAAAAAGGGCATCATCACAGTCCCCTGGGCACTTTGTATCATGGCAAAACATACAATACTGAAAAGCAAAAACAAGTAAGTACACTAACAGTCAAATGTTTTTGAACGGTAAGATTTTTTATGTTTTTAAAGAAGCCTCTTCTGCTCACCAAGCCTGCATTTATTTGATCCAAAATACAGCAAAAGCGGTAACATTGTGAAATATTTTTACTATTTAAAATAACTTTCTATTTGAACATATTTTAAAATGTAATTTATTCCTGTGATCAAATCTGAATTTTCAGCATCATTACTCCAGTCTTCAGTGTCACATGATCCTTCAGAAATCATTATAATATGCTGATAAACATTTATTATTATTATTATTATCATCATAAATATTTAAAACAGTTGAGTAATTTTTTTCAGGATACTTTGATGAATAGAAAGATCCAAAGATCAACATTTATCTGAAATAAAAAGATTTTGTAACATTATACACTATACCATTCAAGATCTTGGATTCAGTATTTTGGAAAATTCTACTTTTATTTAACAAGGATGGTTTAAATTGATCAAAAGTGAAGATGAAGACATTTATAATGTTACAAAAGATTTCTATTTCAGATAAATGCTGTTCTTCTGAACTTTCTATTCATCAAGGAAACCTGAAAAAAATTGACTCAGCTGTTCAACATAATAATAATAACAATAGTTTTTTGAGCAGCAAATCAGAATATTATAATGATTTCTAAAGGATCATGTGACACTGAAGACTGGAGTAATGATGTTAAAAATTCTGCTTTGATTACAGGAATAAATTACATTTTAAAATATATTCAAATAGAAAACATTTATTTTAAATAGTAAAAAAAAATCAAAATTGTTTTGCTGTACTTTGGATCAAATAAATGCAGGCTTGGTGAGCAGAAGAGGCTTCTTTAAAAACATTAAAAATCTTACTGTTCAAAAACTTTTGACTGGTAGTGTTAGTAAAATGAAATAATACAGTAAAAATGAGTTTGTGATGTTGTGTTAAATGTCAGTAATTTTCACAGTCAAAGTTGACAAGCTCTCCGATGAGAAACAGCAGGATGGGATTCAGGCAGATACTTTTTCTTTGCACCCTCTTTCCAGAATTCCAGCTGATCTGTGACTTTCAATGCATCAGGTGCCACAAAGATTGACCGTCTGAATGAACCTGCAAGCACAAGAAGAAAAAAAAAAAGCATTATTTTTCAAAGCAGTGTTTACATAATTTACCACAACTGTCAAACTTGGTGCTGTATGCACTTTGATGTTAATAAAAACATTATATACTACATCTGAACGCACCTACAAGGGAAGGTACATAATTAGTTGATAATCCATCACATTCAAATTATTAAAGCTCTATTTTTTTACAATGCATTCTCAATCTGTAGAGCAACGTGGTAGAATGCTGAATTAATGGGTTTGATTCAGGGGCGGACTGGGGACAAAAAGTGGCCCTGGACTTTTTGGCACAGAGCGGCCCACCAAATCTGGTCGGCAACACACCGCACCACAGCATAAATGAGTGGTATACTTCTTTACATTATAATTTCTCTTTTCTGGTGTATATGGCAAATAGTAAATCATTTTAAAGATTTTTTTTTACGAGGGACAGTTTAATATCACTAAAGTTAAATATATATAATCAGTCCATATGACACAATACTCTGGTATCGTCTAGATTAGAAGACTTGAATAGTGCAGAATGCGGACTGTTTTTATGGGCCTTTCTATTGGTCATATACAGTATTTGTCGTTTTGCAGGAGCTTGACATCTATCATTTTAAGGAATAGAGCTCCAATTGTAGAAAAGACTACAAATTATTTTGATGAAGTATACAGTAAACAGTACTGTGAAATATATAATGTTACAATTTAAAATAGCTGTCTTCTATGCGAATATATAGTAAAATATAATTTATTTCTGTGATCAAAGCTGAATTTTCAGCATCATTACTCCAGTCTTCAGTGTCACATGATCCTTCAGAAATCATTCTAATATGATGATTTGCTGTTTTAGAAACATTTCTGATTATTAGCAATATTGAAAACTGTTGTGCTGCTTCATATTTTTGTGGAAAATCTGATACCATTCAGTCTTGGGTAAGATTAAAAAATATTAATTAATATTTTTCTTCAACAATGTTGCATTAAATCAAAGATTATAGAACACAAAAAGGGACTTTAATTAAATTGATTTAAGTGACAGTAAACATATTTACACTTATTACGAAGTACTTATATTTCAAATAAATGCTGTTCTTTAACTGAGAACCATTATACCAATAATAAACCATTATTAATAATTGATCACAAATAATAACTGATAATAATTAAGCAGCAAATTAAGCAGCATTAGAATGATTTCTGAAGGAACACTGAAGACTGGAGTAATGATGCTGAAAATTCAGCTTTGATCACAGAAATAAATTACATTTTAAAATATCCTAAATAGAAAAAACGCTATTTTAACTATAATATTTCATAATATTATTGTTTTACTGTATTTTTGATCAAATAAATTCAATCTTCTTTCAAATAAATAAAAAGCCTTAATTATTTCTAACTTTTAACCACCAGTGTGTATATAAAATAGGCTAATGCATGTGAAATAATAAGCAAATTATATTTGTATTAGGCCTATAATATAAATCACTTTCCTATGCACAGCACTCGAAAGCAAAAGTCTTCAGATTTACAATGTTCTAGAGTAAGATTGAGAATGATTTTTATAGATTTTTAAACATTTTCTTAGACATGTGAAATCACGGAAGAAAGCCTATATAGAGATGAACTCTTATCTCATGTCTGCTGAAAACTGCTATGTTATGTAGCCTACATTGGGACGAATAACGTATATGGCATTATTTTTTTATTTTTATTTTTTTTATCGTAAACGGTTGGCAAATATTGCTGAATTGTCTCGTCATGTTTAGCTGCTTACATCTTACCTCAGCTCTTATTCAAGTTGCGCGCAGCGTCTGTGAACAGTAAATCCCGCCTTCTACACTTTGATTGGCTATTTCAAACATTTTGACATTGACGAGCGCTTTTGAGCCGCTGCACTGAGCCAGAGTACGCTAAATTAATTAGAATTTTTGAATGAAGTGGGCCATGCGGCCCGGGCCATTCGTCTGGGCCGATGGTAGGATATACGTACATTTACTACAATCCATTTTTTAATATACAGTGGGTACGGAAAGTATTCAGACCCCCTTAAATTTTTCACTCTTTGTTATATTGCAGCCATTTGCTAAAATCATTTAAGTTCATTTTTTTCCTCATTAATGTACACACAGCACCCCATATTGACAGAAAAACACAGAATTGTTGACATTTTTGCAGATTTATTAAAAAAGAAAAACTGAAATATCACATGGTCCTAAGTATTCAGACCCTTTGCTGTGACACTCATATATTTAACTCAGGTGCTGTCCATTTCTTCTGATCATCCTTGAGATGGTTCTACACCTTCATTTGAGTCCAGCTGTGTTTGATTATACTGATTGGACTTGATTAGGAAAGCCACACACCTGTCTATATAAGACCTTACAGCTCACAGTGCATGTCAGAGCAAATGAGAATCATGAGGTCAAAGGAACTGCCTGAAGAGCTCAGAGACAGAATTGTGGCAAGGCACAGATCTGGCCAAGGTTACAAAAAAAATTCTGCTGCACTTAAGGTTCCTAAGAGCACAGTGGCCTCCATAATCCTTAAATGGAAGACGTTTGGGACGACCAGAACCCTTTCTAGAGCTGGCCGTCCGGCCAAACTGAGCTATCGGGGGAGAAGAGCCTTAGTGAGAGAGGTAAAGAAGAACCCAAAGATCACTGTGGCTGAGCTCCAGAGATGCATTCGGGAGATGGGAGAAAGTTGTAGAAAGTCAACCATCACTGCAGCCCTCCACCAGTCGGGGCTTTATGGCAGAGTGGCCCGACGGACTCTAGTGTGTCACAGAAGCAAGAAAGTCATACATATTTGGAATGACATGAGTAAATGATGACCGAATTTTCCTTTTAGGGTGAACTATCCCTTTAAGTGATATCGAAGACACTTTTGTTTATGTCACAAGCTGCACAGTTGTAGACCAGACTTCGTTTTTCTTAAAATAAATGTTAGATATATTAACACTGCATGAGTAGTACACTATCCTCTATAGTGTTGCAAGTTTCTCGTAAAAAAAAAAAGTAAGTATATAAGGAAGTGACCGATTTTAGAGGCAGCTTTAGTTATTTGTCTTTGTTATTGGAATTTGATTGGGAAAAAAGTCTGAAGCTGAAGTGTAGACTGATGTCACCAAAACACTTGGACTCATATCGTATTGGTGGTATGAGACTGTACATTTTGAATTAATTTAAATTCATATTTAAATTTGGAATTTAAGAATGGAATTTTTGTAAATATGGAATTTGTCATTGTTTTGGAGCACTGTTGCTTATAGATTAAGGTTAAGATATATAAAATCCACAAAAAGTCACAAAACGTTTTGATTTTATGGGGACTTATTCTGAGAGGTTTAAAATGGAGTAAAAATCTACAGTTGTATCATTACTCTTTAGCTATTTGTTAACATTTTAGCCACTTTTATTCATTTGCTGTTAGTTCATGGCAATGTTTGCACTGAAACTTCATTTCAGATAGGTTAAAGTACACTGTAAAAAGATTACTGTAAATTTTACAGTAACTTACTGGCAGCTGTATGCCAGTAAGTTACTGTAAAAATGGTTACAGTATTATTACCGTAATTGCATTTACAGTATAATAATGGCTTTACTGTATTTTCATTTACAGTATTAATACCGTATTTTCATATACAGTATTACCGTATTTTCATTTACAGTATTATTACCGTATTTTCATATACAGTATTATTACCGTACTTTCATTTACAATATTATTACCGTATTTTCATATACAGTATTACCGCATTTTCATTTACAGTATTATTACCGTATTTTTATTTACAGTATCAGTGCTGTAGTGTTTATTTTCATGTAGTTTAAACATTTTTTACCTTTAAAAAAACAATCAAATTGTGGTGCAGCCACCCAAACCCCTTAAAAAAATCAATAACTCATGAGCATTAGTTCTGATAATATTCTTTTTAATTGTTGAACATTTTCTTTTTAAAAGTACAAATTACAAGGCTTGATCTCTAGGATGAACTAGCTGAAAAAAGGGCATCATCACAGTCCCCTGGGCACTTTGTATCATGGCAAAACATACAATACTGAAAAGCAAAAACAAGTAAGTACACTAACAGTCAAATGTTTTTGAACGGTAAGATTTTTTATGTTTTTAAAGAAGCCTCTTCTGCTCACCAAGCCTGCATTTATTTGATCCAAAATACAGCAAAAGCGGTAACATTGTGAAATATTTTTACTATTTAAAATAACTTTCTATTTGAACATATTTTAAAATGTAATTTATTCCTGTGATCAAATCTGAATTTTCAGCATCATTACTCCAGTCTTCAGTGTCACATGATCCTTCAGAAATCATTATAATATGCTGATAAACATTTATTATTATTATTATTATCATCATAAATATTTAAAACAGTTGAGTAATTTTTTTCAGGATACTTTGATGAATAGAAAGATCCAAAGATCAACATTTATCTGAAATAAAAAGATTTTGTAACATTATACACTATACCATTCAAGATCTTGGATTCAGTATTTTGGAAAATTCTACTTTTATTTAACAAGGATGGTTTAAATTGATCAAAAGTGAAGATGAAGACATTTATAATGTTACAAAAGATTTCTATTTCAGATAAATGCTGTTCTTCTGAACTTTCTATTCATCAAGGAAACCTGAAAAAAATTGACTCAGCTGTTCAACATAATAATAATAACAATAGTTTTTTGAGCAGCAAATCAGAATATTATAATGATTTCTAAAGGATCATGTGACACTGAAGACTGGAGTAATGATGTTAAAAATTCTGCTTTGATTACAGGAATAAATTACATTTTAAAATATATTCAAATAGAAAACATTTATTTTAAATAGTAAAAAAAAATCAAAATTGTTTTGCTGTACTTTGGATCAAATAAATGCAGGCTTGGTGAGCAGAAGAGGCTTCTTTAAAAACATTAAAAATCTTACTGTTCAAAAACTTTTGACTGGTAGTGTTAGTAAAATGAAATAATACAGTAAAAATGAGTTTGTGATGTTGTGTTAAATGTCAGTAATTTTCACAGTCAAAGTTGACAAGCTCTCCGATGAGAAACAGCAGGATGGGATTCAGGCAGATACTTTTTCTTTGCACCCTCTTTCCAGAATTCCAGCTGATCTGTGACTTTCAATGCATCAGGTGCCACAAAGATTGACCGTCTGAATGAACCTGCAAGCACAAGAAGAAAAAAAAAAAGCATTATTTTTCAAAGCAGTGTTTACATAATTTACCACAACTGTCAAACTTGGTGCTGTATGCACTTTGATGTTAATAAAAACATTATATACTACATCTGAACGCACCTACAAGGGAAGGTACATAATTAGTTGATAATCCATCACATTCAAATTATTAAAGCTCTATTTTTTTACAATGCATTCTCAATCTGTAGAGCAACGTGGTAGAATGCTGAATTAATGGGTTTGATTCAGGGGCGGACTGGGGACAAAAAGTGGCCCTGGACTTTTTGGCACAGAGCGGCCCACCAAATCTGGTCGGCAACACACCGCACCACAGCATAAATGAGTGGTATACTTCTTTACATTATAATTTCTCTTTTCTGGTGTATATGGCAAATAGTAAATCATTTTAAAGATTTTTTTTTACGAGGGACAGTTTAATATCACTAAAGTTAAATATATATAATCAGTCCATATGACACAATACTCTGGTATCGTCTAGATTAGAAGACTTGAATAGTGCAGAATGCGGACTGTTTTTATGGGCCTTTCTATTGGTCATATACAGTATTTGTCGTTTTGCAGGAGCTTGACATCTATCATTTTAAGGAATAGAGCTCCAATTGTAGAAAAGACTACAAATTATTTTGATGAAGTATACAGTAAACAGTACTGTGAAATATATAATGTTACAATTTAAAATAGCTGTCTTCTATGCGAATATATAGTAAAATATAATTTATTTCTGTGATCAAAGCTGAATTTTCAGCATCATTACTCCAGTCTTCAGTGTCACATGATCCTTCAGAAATCATTCTAATATGATGATTTGCTGTTTTAGAAACATTTCTGATTATTAGCAATATTGAAAACTGTTGTGCTGCTTCATATTTTTGTGGAAAATCTGATACCATTCAGTCTTGGGTAAGATTAAAAAATATTAATTAATATTTTTCTTCAACAATGTTGCATTAAATCAAAGATTATAGAACACAAAAAGGGACTTTAATTAAATTGATTTAAGTGACAGTAAACATATTTACACTTATTACGAAGTACTTATATTTCAAATAAATGCTGTTCTTTAACTGAGAACCATTATACCAATAATAAACCATTATTAATAATTGATCACAAATAATAACTGATAATAATTAAGCAGCAAATTAAGCAGCATTAGAATGATTTCTGAAGGAACACTGAAGACTGGAGTAATGATGCTGAAAATTCAGCTTTGATCACAGAAATAAATTACATTTTAAAATATCCTAAATAGAAAAAACGCTATTTTAACTATAATATTTCATAATATTATTGTTTTACTGTATTTTTGATCAAATAAATTCAATCTTCTTTCAAATAAATAAAAAGCCTTAATTATTTCTAACTTTTAACCACCAGTGTGTATATAAAATAGGCTAATGCATGTGAAATAATAAGCAAATTATATTTGTATTAGGCCTATAATATAAATCACTTTCCTATGCACAGCACTCGAAAGCAAAAGTCTTCAGATTTACAATGTTCTAGAGTAAGATTGAGAATGATTTTTATAGATTTTTAAACATTTTCTTAGACATGTGAAATCACGGAAGAAAGCCTATATAGAGATGAACTCTTATCTCATGTCTGCTGAAAACTGCTATGTTATGTAGCCTACATTGGGACGAATAACGTATATGGCATTATTTTTTTATTTTTATTTTTTTTATCGTAAACGGTTGGCAAATATTGCTGAATTGTCTCGTCATGTTTAGCTGCTTACATCTTACCTCAGCTCTTATTCAAGTTGCGCGCAGCGTCTGTGAACAGTAAATCCCGCCTTCTACACTTTGATTGGCTATTTCAAACATTTTGACATTGACGAGCGCTTTTGAGCCGCTGCACTGAGCCAGAGTACGCTAAATTAATTAGAATTTTTGAATGAAGTGGGCCATGCGGCCCGGGCCATTCGTCTGGGCCGATGGTAGGATATACGTACATTTACTACAATCCATTTTTTAATATACAGTGGGTACGGAAAGTATTCAGACCCCCTTAAATTTTTCACTCTTTGTTATATTGCAGCCATTTGCTAAAATCATTTAAGTTCATTTTTTTCCTCATTAATGTACACACAGCACCCCATATTGACAGAAAAACACAGAATTGTTGACATTTTTGCAGATTTATTAAAAAAGAAAAACTGAAATATCACATGGTCCTAAGTATTCAGACCCTTTGCTGTGACACTCATATATTTAACTCAGGTGCTGTCCATTTCTTCTGATCATCCTTGAGATGGTTCTACACCTTCATTTGAGTCCAGCTGTGTTTGATTATACTGATTGGACTTGATTAGGAAAGCCACACACCTGTCTATATAAGACCTTACAGCTCACAGTGCATGTCAGAGCAAATGAGAATCATGAGGTCAAAGGAACTGCCTGAAGAGCTCAGAGACAGAATTGTGGCAAGGCACAGATCTGGCCAAGGTTACAAAAAAAATTCTGCTGCACTTAAGGTTCCTAAGAGCACAGTGGCCTCCATAATCCTTAAATGGAAGACGTTTGGGACGACCAGAACCCTTTCTAGAGCTGGCCGTCCGGCCAAACTGAGCTATCGGGGGAGAAGAGCCTTAGTGAGAGAGGTAAAGAAGAACCCAAAGATCACTGTGGCTGAGCTCCAGAGATGCATTCGGGAGATGGGAGAAAGTTGTAGAAAGTCAACCATCACTGCAGCCCTCCACCAGTCGGGGCTTTATGGCAGAGTGGCCCGACGGAAGCCTCTCCTCAGTGCAAGACACATGAAAGCCCGCATGGAGTTTGGTAAAAAACACCTGAAGGACTCCAAGATGGTGACAAATTAGATTCTCTGGTCTGATGAGACCAAGATAGAACTTTTTGGCCTTAATTCTAAGCGGTATGTGTGGAGAAAACCAGGCACTGCTCATCACCTGTCCAATACAGTCCCAACAGTGAAGCATGGTGGTGGCAGCATCATGCTGTGGGGGTGTTTTTCAGCTGCAGGGACAGGACGACTGGTTGCAATCGAGGGAAAGATGAATGCGGCCAAGTACAGGGATATCCTGGACGAAAACCTTCTCCAGAGTGCTCAGGACCTCAGACTGGGCCGAAGGTTTACCTTCCAACAAGACAATGACCCTAAGCACACAGCTAAAATAACGAAGGAGTGGCTTCACAACAAATCCGTGACTGTTCTTGAATGGCCCAGCCAGAGCCCTGACTTAAACCCAATTGAGCATCTCTGGAGAGACCTAAAAATGGCTGTCCACCAACGTTTACCATCCAACCTGACAGAACTGGAGAGGATCTGCAAGGAGGAATGGCAGAGGATCCCCAAATCCAGGTGTGAAAAACTTGTTGCATCTTTCCCAAAAAGACTCATGGCTGTATTAAATCAAAAGGGTGCTTCTACTAAATACTGAGCAAAGGGTCTGAATACTTAGGACCATGTGATATTTCAGTTTTTCTTTTTTAATAAATCTGCAAAAATGTCAACAATTCTGTGTTTTTCTGTCAATATGGGGTGCTGTGTGTACATTAATGAGGAAAAAAAATTAACTTAAATGATTTTAGCAAATGGCTGCAATATAACAAAGAGTGAAAAATTTAAGGGGGTCTGAATACCTTCCGTACCCACTGTATATATATATATATATTAGGGGTGGCACGGTACATGTAAAACTCCCGGTGCTCCCGATGGCCAGTCCGCCACTGGTTTGATTCCAGGGGCGGTTCTAGGGGTGAGTGGATATCCGGGGCTTAGCCCAGAGACATTAATTTATGTATCAGAAAACACGGGATACAAGTCAAATAAAACAGGCTATGCTGAAAAGTTACATTGGCTAATGCCGAGTTCACACTGCATGATTTTCAAAGTCATCGGATCACCGTTGTTTTCACACTGCACGACTATCTGGGGTAGCAGTCAGTTGCTGCTGTGTTCACATTGCACGATAGATCGGCAACAGGAGGTTACACACTGCATGACTTTACAATAGGAAGAATCGCCGACAACTCTGTCTGGTCCGCAAACAACAGCCAAACGCACGAGAAGTGATAAGATAATAATGCAAGATCACTGATATTATGGTCTATAAGTCCTCCCCGAACACTCAATAATTAACAAAGATGACTTGTTAACAAATACTTCTGCTGCAAAAAAATTTATTTACACAAATCTAAGTAGCCTACTTGAAAGTGATACCACCGTTTTGTGCATTTTATAATGAGTTTATTTCTTATAGCCTATAAAAGCCCTCAAAGTGATGAAAAAGAAAAATGCAATAAATCTTTTGTCCTTTATAGAATAATATTATTTACAGGAAAAAGCCCCTTCTTCATCTTCATGTAGCCTACCTGTTCTGTATATTCTAATGCAAAAATGTAGGCATGTTGTTTGTAAATGGCTAATCGCTTTGTATAATAATAATAATAATATGAAAAAGTCCTCCTCGAACTTCCCTCTGCCCTGTATCTTGCTCTCTCATTGGCTGTAGGTAATCGCCGATGTATTTTTCAGTCAGAACTCATTCACACAGCAGGATTGTCAGATTCGGTCAGATCGCGTCTTTGATAATTCACACTGCACGATTGTCACTCGCATGAACGAGCATCGGATTTGCCTCCGATTTCGGGCATTTGTCAGCGATTTATCAAAACCTGTCGGCGAGTGAAAAATCGGGCTAAAATCGTGCAGTGTGAACTTGGCATAAGTGGCTTAATTTTCTTTAAAGCGACAAGTATAATTATTTATAATTTGCACTTACAAATTGCATAAATAATATTATGAAATTAATGTTTTAAATAAATACACAATTTTTGTATACAAAAATATGTAATGATAGAAAAAAAAATAGAATGATACTTTTAAAAATGAGACTAAAATTACCAGTAGGTGGCAGCAAGCCACTGTCTTAATGACTGAGCCATTGAGTCATTTATTCAATCAATTCATTAAAAACTGCTGATTCATTCAGGAACTGTTTTTTGAATGGATCAGTGAATCACTGATTCAAGGCATTCAAAAAAGGTAAATTCTTTCAGTAATAAAACACTGTTGTGTGCAGAGACGCACAACATGGCTTTGTGTAGAACCATTTTTGTGAAAGAGCAAAAAGACAATATTTTCTTCACGATTTAAATCACTTAATATTAACTTCTTGTTTATTGAATTTTGTTGCCCTGACACTTAGTCTGCCACAGACCATACTAAATGTAAGAGCCATAATTTAAATAATTAAAATTTAACATTGAAGTTAGAAGGGCTTGAGTAGATATTATTTTAAAATGTTTAGATTTATATGTACATTGGTTAAACACCCCCCATTTTTATTCTGTAATGGTTTGCTCCGTATATTATTGGACTGTCTTTAAGCACCTTGGGGGGGGGGCTCTTTTTAGGAAAGAAAGAAAGACGGAGCAACACAGTTTTTTGACCGGAGTTTATTTGTTTCTGTTCATTGTACGAGAACATTCAGTAAACAGTTGAAATTCGAACGAAGACCCGAGTCAATTCTTTGCCCGAAAGAATATAGAAGCTTATTGCTACAACAAAAAGTAAAAAAACTGCTCATTAAGAAAGTTGAAGGCGGCCCGCAACAAACGCTGTTTGGCTTCAGGATGTTCTGCGAACCTCAGCGAGAATTACTAAGATGGTACAAAGGATTGAAGCTACTGTGATGGAAGTCTTTTCACTAATGGAGTTTGTGAAAGTTTAGAAGACTAGAAACGATTGTAGCAACTCATTTTAACCGCAATGGTTTGAGTGAAGATAGGCTTTCTAATTAAGCAGAATGGCGGATGATTCTGTGCATGCGAACGCGCCGGGTAATGGCCACAAGAGGGCGCCAAAGCCTACTGCAAAGGCGGCTGAAGAGAAAATGAATCGACTTAAGAATGAAAGACAAGGGAAATTGGCACAGTTAACACGCAAGACGAATGAAATTGACAGATTAATGCAAGACAAAGAAGATGCGAAGACTGTTGAAATGGAACTGAATGTTTTTTGCCAGATCTTATGTCAGTTTAGAGAGTTGAATGCTGAAATGTTACTCATGTTTGACGAAGATGGGAAAGAAGATCAGATTAACTGGTTTCAACCCAAGATTGAACATTTCGAGCAGTTTATGTTTAATGTGAAAAAATGGATTTCAACTAGGGCTGAACGATTTTGGGAAATAATCTAATTGCGATTTTTTTTTTTACCAATATTGCGATTGTGATTTAATATGCGATTATTTTTTAAAGCTCTTTATATTCTGTATTATTCAACAAAGACAAGCAATAAATCATTGTATAGTATGCAGTGTTGGGCACGTTACTTAAAAAAAGTAATTAGTTATATTACTAGTTACTTCTCACAAATAGTAACTGAGTTACATCATTATAAAATAAA
Organism: Aspiorhynchus laticeps; assembly: GCA_023376895.1. Taxonomy (NCBI): domain Eukaryota; kingdom Metazoa; phylum Chordata; class Actinopteri; order Cypriniformes; family Cyprinidae; genus Aspiorhynchus; species Aspiorhynchus laticeps. The sequence continues at coordinate 15,326 of JALXFT010002117.1, read as the reverse complement.
CTAATTACCAGGGAAAGTAACTATTGTTACTTTATTGTCACTAAATAGAATACATTATTATTATAAAACATTGCACACTAATCTACACTATTTTAATGTTTCTGTGGGACAATGTGAGAGACACCTATCAAATTCAATTGATTATTGTAAATATTATCAACCCTCTATGGACACCTTGGCAATAGAATCTCCCATTTTTTTATAGTATATCAGATAATTAATATTAGTCTGGTGAGTAAACTAAAATAAATGACAAGCCAATGGAGATTATATTGCCAAGGTGTCCATAGAGGGTTGATATTTACAATAATCAATTGAATGATTTTCAATTATATATAATTATATCTATATAAAGCTTATGTTTGTAAAATGGCACAGTTTTTTTTTTAAATATCTCACTTAGCATCAGTCAGTCAAACATTATAATATGATATTATGATAATTTAGCATTAAATTTTAGCATTATATGATGATAGGACTTTAGTAATTAGAATAACCATGTATGAATGCATATTTGTCATGTTGACTGAACTTAGGACTGGTGGTGGTGATATTGTTTGTCATTTAGTGTTTCTATAAAAAAAGGAAAAAGAAAACTACAAATAATACTGATAAGGTAACAAAACTACTACGAATTCTACTACTAATAACAATATAAAATGCACTAAGGATTATTGAGCTGCTGGGTTCATGACCACTACCAGACAAACCGGCAGTTCTTAAAAGCTGAAGAATTCTAAAAGGAACTCCGTTATTTTGACAGGAAAATACAACAAAGGATATCGTTTACATGTAGCACGTCAATTCTGCATGTTATGAAAGTCCCGCGGACACAAAAACAACCCGCGGCAATCTGTGGACTCTGCAACATAGCGTGCCAACTTGATGCTTCCTCTGAAGACTGCTTAGATGTGTTTGACTTGAAGCAGCGCTGCTAGACCGATCGCTGTGTGTGTCAAAGTACTGCGAGAGCTATAAGAGAGCGGACGTCTCCTTATGCTTTATCTCGCCGTACTTTGATGTCATACGATCGATATTCAAGTCAAACACACCGCTTTACTCCTACTCTCGCGTGTCACGTGACAGAGTGTAATCGCAGCCTCTGCGGTTGAAAAATATTTTTTTTTCATATCACGATATTAGGACTGCACTAGGGGTGGCACGGTTCAACTTTTTCACGGTTCGGTTTGTATCACGGTTTTAGAGTCACGGTTTCGGTATGGTTCGGTATGTTTAGGGAAAAACTATACTGTCAAATAAAAATAGAAAATAAGAATAATCTATCTAACTACAAGCAACAGCACACAAAAAAATACAATAGAGTAAAGATTCAAATAAAATAAACAGTGATTTTCAGTTTTTTTTTTAGGTAGGTCTATAGCATTAGTTTTTAGGTACAGAAATTGAATAAAGTAATCAAATGTAAAACTGCATTGCATATTTGACTGTATAAATTAAAGATTAATCTTTATTAAAGTTACAAAAGCGATTCAATCAAGAGCAGTGAGTGATTTCTTTGTTGTTGCTGTTTGATTAATATTAAGAAAGTGCTGTCACTTTAAGAGAATGCACTGATACTGTACGTTCAGCCGGCTATGTCTGGTATAGGATACTTACCAAGACGGGCATTCTGACAGAATTTTTGTGTGAATTTGTCCATTCAAACACAATACTTCAGAGAGAGCTTAATATTTGCGCGCGTTCTGAGGCGCGGGTTTGCGCGCCTCTGATGAGTGCGCGCACAAATCTTCTCATTGCGCGCGCGAGCTCGCGTCCTCTGTCTCTTAAATGTTTAAACTGGCAAAGCTTACATGAGTTTAGTTTAAACACCGATATCAACGTGTGCTGTTCAGGTCTCACCTGTGCGCGCACGCTATCAGCACCCGGGTGATGACGGAATAAATGACAGCTCGTAATCCAGCATACGGTACTCGCATTGAACAAGAGTGAATGGTTTGTCCACTTTTTTTTTTCTTTTCATCGCTGTTATTGTAATGTACTGGGAAGCCAGAATGCGCATCCATTAAAAGAAACATACATTAGCCGAACCCTGTTTGTTTTACATGTTATTTATAACAAACCATATTACACATGCGTTGTCAGATTTAAGTTGAACCGCGGTCCTAGCGCGTGCCGAACCGTGTGTGGAGAACCGTTCGGTTCGGTTTTTTTCCGTGAACCGTGCCACCCCTAGACTACACCGTATTTATGAACAACATCATTGAGAAAGGATATGCTGAGAAAGTACCTGATGAGAATTTACACCGTGGCGATGGAAAGGTCTGGTACATTCCTCACCACGGGGTTTATCATCAGAAGAAAAATAAAATCTGTGTTGTCTTCGACTGTAATGCATTTTACCAAGGATTTTCTTTGAATAGTCAGTTACTTCAAGGGCCTAACCTCACCAACACACTTATAGGGGTGTTGACCAGATTCCGTGAGGAGCCAATTGCAATGATGGCTGACATCGAATCAATGTTTTATCAGGTTCGAGTACCTAGGGAGGTGTCACGCTCTCGGAGGGGAGAGCCAGGAGCAAGGAACGAGGAGACCAGGAGATAATCCAACAGGGGTTTTATTAGACACAAGGTAGACATACATTCACGGACCCAGGACACTGGAGACACTGGGCTTTTAAACAAGGAAATCAAACGAGGAGAACTGAAACAGGTGGGGAGCAATCAAAACACAGGGCTGGGAACTGATAATACAAACGACAGGAAACACCAAATATGGGCACGAGAGGAGGGGAAACACGTGACATGGGGAACACAGGTCTGACAGTACTCCCCCCTCCCGAACGGTGCGTCCCGCACCGTACACCATCCAACGGGGAGGGGGGGTGGGCGCTCTGGAGGCCTTAAGGGACATGGAGACAGGACAGGACAGGAGGCCTCCAGGGCGGCGCCCATTCTGGGAACCATGGCAGAGCGGGGAGGTCGGGAGGCCATGGCGGGTCAGGGGACTCGGGAGGCCATGGCGGAGCAGGGAGGTCGGGAGGCCATGGCGGGTCAGGGGACTCGGGAGGCCATGGCGGGTCAGGGGACTCGGGAGGCCATGGCGGGTCAGGGGACTCGGGAGGCCAAGGCGGAGCAGGGAGCTCCGTGGCCTTGGTCCTAGGCCCGACCACACAGCCTAGGGGTATATGGCCCCCCCCCAAAATTTTCTTGGGGAGGTTCCCCTCTAGGGGCCATTCTGGCGGAGTAGGCACTAGGGGGCGCACTGGAGGCGCGGGCACTAGGGGGCGCACGGGAGGCGCGGGCACTAGGGGGCGCACGGGAGGCGCGGGCACTAGGGGGCGCACGGGAGGCGCGGGCACTAGGGGGCGCACGGGAGGCGCGGGCACTTGAGGGCGCTCGGCAGGCGCGGGCACTTGAGGGCGCTCGGCAGGCGCGGGCACTTGAGGGCGCTCGGCAGGCGCGGGCACTTGAGGGCGCTCGGCAGGCGCGGGCACTTGAGGGCGCTCGGCAGGCGCGGGCACTTGAGGGCGCTCGGCAGGCGCGGGCACTTGAGGGCGCTCGGCAGGCGCGGGCTCTGGGGTGCGCACTGGAGGGCACTGGCGTGGAGCAGCCACTGGAGGGCTCTGGCGTGGAGCAGCCACTGGAGGGCTCTGGCGTGGAGCAGCCACTGGAGGGCTCTGGCGTGGAGCAGCCACTGGAGGGCTCTGGCGTGGAGCAGCCACTGGAGGGCACTGGCGTGGAGCAGCCACTGGAGGGCTCTGGCGTGGAGCAGCCACTGGAGGGCTCTGGCGTGGAGCAGCCACTGGAGGGCTCTGGCGTGGAGCAGCCACTGGAGGGCTCTGGCGTGGAGCAGCCACTGGAGGGCTCTGGCGTGGAGCAGCCACTGGAGGGCTCTGGCGTGGAGCAGCCACTGGAGGGCTCTGGCGTGGAGCAGCCACTGGAGGGCTCTGGCGTGGAGCAGCCACTGGAGGGCTCTGGCGTGGAGCAGCCACTGGAGGGCTCTGGCGTGGAGCAGCCACTGGAGGGCTCTGGCGTGGAGCAGCCACTGGACGGCACTTGCAAGGAGCCTCTTGGGGGCGCTCTTGAGAGCTGGACGGAACCAGCAGGGGCTCAGGAGAGCTGGACGGAACCAGCAGGGGCTCTGGAGAGCGCTGTCCAGGAGCGGGCAGTGGAGAGCTCTGGCGATTAAGGCCTATTGGGCTTGCCATATTCCCCGCCGGCCGGTAAGGGAGATCCGCGGGCCGCGTTGGCAGGCTTGGGGGAGCCGCGGACGACGGCAGGCTGGTTCTGGCTCGGGGCCGGACACTCTCCAGACACCGGAGGATCCCTTCCCTCCATTTAAGTCCGGTGGTGTCTGGGAGGTCCACGGGACGATGGGAATTGGCCCCGTGCCTGAACAGAGAGAGAATGGTGGCGTCATCTAATGCCGTCGCCGCGGCAAGCCTGCAGAACTCCCGCGAATACTCGAGGAACGGGAGATCTCGGTGGGTAAGGGAGATGAAGCGGGCGGCGATTTCCATCGCCGCGGGGAAAAAACACAGGAACAACAAAAAACTTTTCAAAAAACGGGAAAACCAAAAACGAGGGTGGAGAAACGCCGCTTACTGTGTATTGGTCCGTGAATCTGTCACGCTCTCGGAGGGGAGAGCCAGGAGCAAGGAACGAGGAGACCAGGAGATAATCCAACAGGGGTTTTATTAGACACAAGGTAGACATACATTCACGGACCCAGGACACTGGAGACACTGGGCTTTTAAACAAGGAAATCAAACGAGGAGAACTGAAACAGGTGGGGAGCAATCAAAACACAGGGCTGGGAACTGATAATACAAACGACAGGAAACACCAAATATGGGCACGAGAGGAGGGGAAACACGTGACATGGGGAACACAGGTCTGACAGGAGGATGCAGACTTTTTGAGGTTCCTCTGGTGGCCGAACGGCAACCTAGATCAAGATGAAGAAGAGTACAGTATGCATGTACACCTGTTTGGTGCAACCTCTTCACCGAGTTGCTCTTGTTACGCTCTTCGAAGAACAGCAGAAGATGAAATAAACGACACTACTCCAGAAGCAGCTCAGACACTTTTGAGGAATTTTTACGTTGATGATTGCCTTAAATCAGTGGCAACTGAAGAACAAGCCGTCATTCTCGCAAGTGACATCAGAGTGCTTTGTAATCGAGGTGGTTTCCATTTGACAAAATGGACTAGTAATAGCAGAACTGTACATGCGTCCATACCTGAAGAACGAGCCACTGACATGAAAGACTTAGATCTGGAGAGTGGGTTGCTTCCCATGGAAAGAGCATTGGGAATTCTGTGGTGTACAGAGAATGACATGTTTAATTTTAAGATTGAAATGCAAAATAAACCACTTACCCGAAGAGGTATATTGTCAGTTGTTGGGTCTGTTTACGATCCTCTTGGGTCCCTAGCACCGTTTGTGCTACCGGCAAAGCTCATTCTGAGGGACCTGTGCAGAGAGAAAATAACATGGGATGAAGAGATTGCAGGGAAAAAGGCTGAGAGGTGGCTGTCCTGGCTGGAGGATTTGCAGAAGCTCGCAAACATCAGTGTGAGTAGATGTATCAAACCTGCAGGGTTCGGGCATGTCAAGACCTTTCAGTTGCACCACTTTGCAGATGCTAGCGAGAACGGATATGGGACTGTCACATACCTCTTGTTGACAAATGACCATGATCAAAAGAGCTGCACATTCATGTTGGGAAAGTCCAGAGTGGCACCACTCAAGCAGGTTACTATTCCAAGAATGGAATTGACAGCAGCCACCATTGCAGTTAAAATGGATAGGATGCTGAGACAGGAGCTGCAAATCAATCTTGAGGATTCTAACTTTTGGACTGACAGCACCACAGTGCTGAGATACATCGAAAATGACTCCACAAGATTAAAGACGTTTGTTGCAAACCGAGTCTCATTAATCAGAGAGGCTTCTAAACCTTCTCAGTGGAGATATGTAAGCTCAGCAGATAATCCTGCAGACCAAGCTTCAAGAGGCCTAAATGCGGACAACTTGATCGAAAGCAAAAACTGGATCAAAGGACCTAGTTTCCTGCTGAAGCCACAATGCGAGTGGTCAGTTAGACCTGAGGATTCAGTGTCTTTTGCGGTTGATGACCGTGAGCTCAAAAAGATTTCCATTGTTATTATTGCATAATAGGCACACAGACCACTAAGGAAGGCCTAGAATGTCTTGTTTGTTATTATTCAAGCTGGCAGCGCCTAAAGAAGGCTGTAGTACGACTAACGCATCTCAAAGAAATCCTGCTGGATTTAAGTCGCAAGAGGAAGGAGATACAGACAAGGATCAGTCAAACAGACAGAGATCCCAATATACAAAACATTCTGGTACAGAAAGAAATGGATACCTATAAAAGAGGTTTGAAAGAAAGAACACCTACCATGGAGGATATGGTAAACGCTGAGCTGGATCTAATTTGTTACAGCCAGAAACAGAAGTTTCAGGAAGAAAGAAAAATGCTGCAACAAGGAAAGATGCATGTCAGGAAAGACAGCTGCATATTCCGATTGGATCCTTACCTTGAGGATGGCGTGTTAAGAGTTGGAGGTAGATTGAGCAGATCGGCGATGCCTGAAAAATCAAAGCATCCCATCATCTTGCATAAAGACGTCCGTATATGCTCCCTAATTCTTGAACACATCCACCACATCCAAACACAAGTTGGTCACTTGGGTCAAAACAGTGTCCTGGCAAAGTTAAGACAGAAATACTGGCTTCCACAAGCAAATTCTGCAGTTAGAAGGATAATTTATTAAATCTCATCTGCAGACGACTACATGCAAAGACTGGTGTGCAAAAGATGGCAGAAGATAGGCTACTTCCTGACAAACCACCATTCAGTAATACTGGCGTCGATTACTTCGGACCGTTTGACGTGAGAAGAGGACACTCTATGGTCAAGAGATATGGTGTGCTCTTTACCTGCCTCACCATTAGAGCTATTCATCTAGAAGTGGCACCTTCTCTGGACACAGATGCATGTGTCAATGCTATACGCCGATTCGTTTGTAGAAGAGGTCATGTCTCAGTAATCCGTTCCGATAATGGAACAAACTTCACAGGAGCTGAAAAGGAGTTGCGTGAAGCATTGCAGAATTTGAATCAGGCAACGATTCAAGAAGAGATGCTAAAAAGAGAAATTCAGTGGATATTTAACACTCCTGGAGCATCTCACCATGGCGGGGCCTGGGAACGTCAGATTCGCACAGTGAGAAAGGTTCTGAATTCCGTACTGAGACAGCAGGTATTGGACGATGATGGCCTACATACACTATTTTGTGAGGTGGAGTCAATCATCAATGACAGGCCTATTACTTAAATGTCTGACGACCCTAACGACCTCGAAGCCTTGACCCCAAAACATCTGTTGTTGATGAGGAAACAAGCAAGCTTACCTCCAGGCGTGTTCAAAAAAAGATGATGTCTATGCAAAGCGCAGATGGAAACAAATTCAATACCTGACAGATCTTTTCTGGCATCGGTGGACTCTGGAATACTTACCTCTTTTGCAGGAACGTCAGCGATGGTCCAGGTTGAAAAGAAACTTCGAGATTGGAGACATTGTCCTAATTATGGATTCCAGTGCACCTCGGAATTCCTGGATGATGGGTCGCATCATCAAAACAATGCCTGACTCTAAGGGAAATGTTCGCAGTGTGTGTGTTCAGACAAAAAGCAGCACACTGAATCGTCCCATCTTCAAAATATGTCTTCTACAAGAAGCTGTCTGATTGTGAATTGAATGGAAATTCGAATTATAACTTCAAAGACTCTTTTTCTGAAGGTTTATGGCTCTATTTAATTTAATGTGGTAATTCATATACTTTGCCTACCTATACAATTAGGGGCTGGGGATGTAAGAGCCATAATTTAAATAATTTAAATTTAACATTGAAGTTAGAAGTGCTTGAGTAGATATTATTTTAATATGTTTAGATTTATATGTACATTGGTTAAACACCCCCCATGTTTATTCTGTAATGGTTTGCTCCGTATATTATTGGACTGTCTTTAAGCACCTTGGGGGTGGGGGGTGGGCTCTTTTTAGGAAAGAAAGAAAGACGGAGCAACACAGTTTTTTGACCGGAGTTTATTTGTTTCTGTTCATTGTACGAGAACATTCAGTAAACAGTTGAAATTCGAACGAAGACCCGAGTCAATTCTTTGCCCGAAAGAATATAGAAGCTTATTGCTACAACACTAAATGCTAACCAATCTGTTCGTATAATCTAGTCATTCTAAATGTGTGTGTCCAAGAAAATCTTTGCTTATAATACCATGATTAAAAATCTATATTTGTTGCTATACAGTAACAGTAATCTAATTTTGTCAGATGGGGATATCGGTATTATGAATTTATAGGCTACAGTAAGGCTACAATACAGCATCATTTTGCTGTTTAAGTGCTGATTTAATAGAAATAATTTTAATGCGCATGAAAACTCAATCTTGATGCGCACAAGACATGGCAATAAAAACATTCGGGGCTTCAGCGCCCTTAGCCCACCCCTAGCGCCTGTTTGATTCCCAGGGAATGAATAACTTAATAAAATGTGTAGGGGAGCGCAGGGCACAAACTAAAACGGGGTTAGTTGTAACACATATGGTTTAAATATTTCCACACATGCCAGCATAACCAAATTTACAGTATTTACTAGCTGCCATATCAACACTATATAGAGAACAAAGAGCACCAAAATTCTAAACTCTTTTGAAGATGTCGCTGAATATTTAATCTACCAAAGTAGAAGTAAATTTCTGGCTGAAGTAAATTTGGCATCTCAGTTTTAAGTATTCATTTAATATTAGACAAATCTGCTATTATTTTAATCTCCAATCTGTTATTTATCAGTTTAGATAGTTTTATAATGCTTCGCTAACTAGCAGAAGACACTAACCAGTTTTAAATTCCAGTTGCACAGATGGGGAACGTTATAACACTGTGTTACAATGTGCCCCGCTATTATTAAACTATGCTATTCTATGACATTAGTGATGCAATTTACACCATTTACTTTTATGAGTTTTAATGAGAAGCCACAATAAGCAGGTGAATAAAGACTGACAATCGATGTTTAATGTTCAGAAATTATTATTTCAAGAAATGTAAAGCATTTTGGCTCGTTTATGTGTCTCGTGTCCTGTGTCCTATGATAGATGTGTGTGGAGGGAGGGGAGGGTATCCGTTATGAATTTCATGAATGTGTTTATTCATTTGCACACTCTGTTTTGAACTACACTGTATACGTAGCTATGTGTTGCGATCAGGGCCGTCCCAAGCATGGTTGCAATGTTTTCATTGTCAAACTCCAAAATTAGATTAGTTTTAATTCTTAAAAAATGCCATTATTTTATTTGAAAAAGTTCATGATTTTATTTTGACAAAATATTTTATTTTGTCATGTATATTTTTTTCATTAGATCCGATAACATTTTAAGCTGTCATATGGTTATGTTACAACGTGCCCCTCACATGTTACAATGTACCCCACCTACGGGGCATGCCGTCACGAAAAATAACGAAAAACATATACACTGTAATTATGAAACAACGCAAAATATTTGTACTAGACAAGTGTGAAATTAAAGTGTATAAAAAAATTATACTCAAACCCCACGTGGATTTACACAAACTAAGAAAGTCAAACAGTGTTAGGTTGTGCCCCGTGCTCCCTACTTTAAATACAATATAACTTGCTTTGGATAAAAGCATCTGGCAAATGTATGAATGTTAGGGGTGTAACGATACGCGTATCGTGTATCGAACGGTTCACGGGCAGTTCCAAATGGAAGTGATCATCCCTATCCCCTTGGAGTGGGGACTTTGGAGTGAACAGGGCACGTGCGTGTCGCTATTTAGTCGTTTGGAATGCACTTGGTGAAGGGAGCGATCTAATTTCCTCATTATCTTCAGCTGGGATGTTCCCGTGACAACGCAGCACGGTGTCAGTCAGCAGATTCGCTGACGGACACCAGCATAAAAAATACAAGTATATACATTTTAAAAAGTTTTATATATATTATTTTTTATATATTATATAGCATATTTAAAAAACTTTTAAAAATATAAAATGTATGTTTATTTGCAACAGTTATGATAACAAAAATAAAAAGACATTTGACATTTAAACAGCGAATCTGCTGACTGACACCGTGCTGCGTTGTCACGGGAACATCCCAGCTGAAGATAATGAGGAAATTAGATCGCTCCCTTCACCAAGTGCATTCCAAACGACTAAATAACGACACGCACGTGCCCTGTTCACTCCAAAGTCCCCACTCCAAGGGGATAGGGATGATCACTTCCATTTGGAACTGCCCGTGAACCGTTCGATACACGATACGCGTATCGTTACACCCCTAATGAATGTAAATGCAGTGTAAAACAAAATGTATTTTGGGTTACCTAATTCTGCATTTCTGTAAAATGGACAGCTGGCTGTATAATGATTCTGCCCTCATAGTCAGGATCCTGTTTTTGCTTGGAGAAATCTCCTGTAACAGACAGAGTCACAACACCCTAATTAGTGTTACTATAGTTTATGATCAGAAAAAAAAAAACCTACCGTACAGTAATACAAACATTTTTTGGTAACACTTTACAATAAGGTGTCATTTGTTAACATTAGTTAATGTATTAACTAATATGAAAAAACAATGAACAATGCATTTATTACACTATTTATTAATCTTTGTTAATGTTAGTTAATGAAAATACAGTTGTTGTTTATTCATGTTAGTTCACAGTGCATTAACTAATGTTAACAAACACAACTTGTGATTTTAATAATGCATTAGTAAATGCTGAAATTAACATTAACTAAGATTAATAAATGCTGTAGAAATATTGTTCATTCTTAGTTCATGTTTACTAATGTTTTTAACTAACGTTAATGTTAACCAATGAACCTTATTGTAAAGTGTTACCACATTTTTAATATTTATTAGCATAACTTACTATATTAATATATTGCTAGCCACTGTTGCCAACTCTCGCGAGACAAATAAGCAACCGCAGCTTCAAAAACAAGCCCAAAACAAGCCCAATATTCTTTTTGATGATTTATTATCATCAATATTATTTATTATCAATTATTTATTACCAATAAATGAGCCTGCAACATATTACACTGAAACCACTCTTTTATCTGAAAAGCAAAAACAGAAGCTATTTTACAAAAATTAGCAAACTGCAACAAAAGTGGGAACAAAACTCATCTCCAATCACATGTGAGCAGAATAGGATTGGAGAGATGGAAAAGGAGAAAAGCACAAGAGCTTCAAAGGGGAGCTGTAACATAGCCACATATTTATAGCCTAAAATATATAGGGGTCCTTCTATGGAAATGTCAATTTTTCTGTCCCTAGCCTTTACAGAAATATTACACTTGAAAAACACTTGGTTACATTATTTTTATATATTTTTTTAAAATGAAACTGTGTTATTTGAACAATTACACCTTCTTGAGCCATCAATGTGGCAATATTTGTTTTTAATTCATTATAAAGAATTCCAAGCACCACAAAACTGCTCGTTACAGCCATGTACAGAGGGAACGTGCTTTATTTTGAGGTCAAAAACAGGTTTTTCTTCCATTTAAAATAAAATAATGTATACATAACTATCAAATAAATGACATAAAACAAAAGGCCACATAAATATTATAGAAAAATATATAAAATATTATATTAAATTATAAGATATATTATATTAAAAAAGAAAATGTTATATAATATTATTTAAAAGATTATAAAAAAAGATTTTAAAAAATCATTAAGCTGTGTATTCATGAAGTCAAAAGGTAATCTAATAATGTGGTCTAAGTTTAAATGTTAAAAAAATAAATTTAATCTTAATATTAGGATATGACTACTTGTTTTTTTATTACAGCCTGTTATAATTAATACATTACAAAAACATTGTAAAAATTAGGCTAAAAGAAACTCATCCCACTCCTCTACGTCTTCTATCATCGCTTGGATTACAGCGTCACGCGTCTTCTTTCTGAATGTGATTTTTCTCCAGTGAGGAGCGGAACATATGGCAAATTACTCTGCGGCTCTTATATTATTGCACTGGTTGGCTATTAACTGCGAGCAGACAGAGTGTCAATCAATGTATTGGAGAATACGGCGAACATAAATAAAGAAACGAAGTTGCTTGTCAGATTTCCCAAACAAGCAACCATATTTTTTAAAATAAGCCCAAAAAACCGCATCCCGCGACCAGGGATTTTTTCCCGCAACTTTACAAAAAAAAGAAGCACAAAGTCGCGTATAATACGCGGACTTGGCAACTGTGTTGCTAGCCCGTTCCTCTCTTTAAAAAGTAAACTCGTTCTGCGAGTTAGTGGAGAACAGCAGCCAGTGGCTAAAGTGCTACTTTAGTAACATTCATTAGTTAAGTTGATGAAAGCTCACCTGTTGTTAAGACGGCAATCACAGGAACACACTCAATACTCCTCCGATGCAGAAGACATGACCACAAGACCACAAACTTGAAAATAAAATACAAAAGATGTACTTTACAGTGGTATTTCTTAACTCAGTTTTCCTCAGTATTTCATGTTAGCTCGCGGTTTTATTTTACGTCTCTCACTGAATTTAGGGACCGTCTCTAAAGTTACATACAACATTGGTACACACGTTTCTAACTTAAATAGCATTTGAAGAGAATTACACTTGAGATAGTGGCAGTGTACAAAAGATATTATGCTTCTCTGTGTTCGTTAACTTCGGCTAACTGACATTATTCACTTAACGTTACCAGTTGATGTTATCATCGATACTATGGCATTCACAAGAAGAGGCTCCAAAATACACATCCGACGTTGCAGATGACATTTAGACTAAAAACTTGAAAAGAACAAACAAAAGAAGTAACGTTACTTGAAAATACTGTTTAAAATCTCCACTGAAACAGTGGTGTTGCCAAGGCACTTTACCTCAGTAACGTTATTTCAGGTTAGTTCGTTGTTAAGGTTAAGTAATGGCTCGCCAGATTAACTAACTTGCATTAAAGGGCAGCAGAACCTACAAATGTGTTTCTCGGTTTAACTAAGGTTTATTTTGACTAATATAGGTGACCTTAATTTACTCATCAGTCGATGTTATCACCGTTATGGCGGCGTTAATCCGGCAGTGTAGTGGCCCAGAGCGTCGGCAGCAGTCAGTCAGAGAAAAAAAAAGGCCCCAACTCCCAACATGAGAAACGACACGATGAATAATGTTAGTTTGCTGTTAACAAGTTAAACATCTTAAAATATCTCAGTTTTGCATAAAACAGAAACTGAAATAATATACTAACCTTTTTGTCCAGATAACAGTGCAAGGTGTCTCTTTTGTCCTTTTACCGCTTCTTCCACCAAACAGCAAACAAAATAAATCTCCCTTGCCATTGGTCAGTTTTTCGCGGGCAAGTTCACTACTGTAAATTTACAGTAGTTTACTGTAGTGACCATATATTTTCCCACAATACTTTGCAGTTTACAGTAAAATACTGTATATACATTTTACAGTATCTTACTGTACATATTACAGTAAAATACTGTTCAAATTACAAAAATCGGTTACAGTGTACATATAAAATTTCAGGTTAAAGCAACCAAATGTGTCGAAATGGCTCTTTTTTACTGATGCTTGTAGACAAACACTTGTTCCCACTGAAAAAGATCAAATAAAATAAATACTTAAAACATGGCTGTATTGTGAAGGACACTTGAACGTGGTCCATACTGTTCTGTGCTTCCAAGATGCAATTTCTTTCATTCTGATTGGGCCACAGAGAGGTGAAAAAAAAACCTGTGTGTGCCAACAGTTAAAGACAGGAAAGCGAGACCAGAGGTTAGCTTAATTTAAAATGGTCCAAGCCACAGCTGGAAGAGACTGTATTCACTATTCCCAACAATGTTTTTAGAAACCAACGTACTTCCTTATAATCTGACACAAGAAGAACATCATTGGTTTCACAATGTGGACATAAGCTGCAGATACAAGACAGAGGAAACTCGCAATGGAATTTTCTAAGCAAATTTATTGGTTTTATCTCACTGTAAAAAGTGATAAGTTGACTTAACTTAAAAAATTTGAGGAAACCCGTTTTTTTATTATTATTATTTACTTAATAATTTTAAGGCAACAGGTTTCCTAATTTTTTTTAAGTTAAGTCAACTTATCACAATTAACAGTGTAGATTTTCAGGAAAGAACTGTTTCAAATGGTTTGCATTCCATATGCAAATTCAGGTGCTGATAAAAGTCCTTATTTCAAGTAATAAGTAAACTGTAATGCTTTACCCTAAAAGTAAAAAGAAGAAAAACTAAAGGAGATTTATTTGAAGATTCTTCATGCATCTTTTTCAGTGTGAAAACGAATTGATTTCCCCCAAAATCCTCCTCCACAAATATAAAACAATGTTTTCTTAATGAGGAGCATACGTTAAATAACAGTCGTGCATGGTGCCAGGTCAACCCACGCAGTAGCTCTTCATTTTGTAGTCAAACACCTCCATGCTATGAGCAGTTCAGTGTGCGAATCGGAGGTGTTGTTTGGTTATTGTATGTCTAAATGTGGAAAATTCAAACCTCCTCCACATATCTTACATCACATCTCAATAATATCATTCATACACAACAAAATAGTGTTTGATTTCATGAATGCAGTGTTAAGTGGGCTATTTATTTTCTAATTTTCACTTATCCTTGAAAATCATACTTCTAGGCTGAATCAAGGAGGCCTAACACTCCAAAATTGGCTGTGACTCAAAACCCTCTAAGCTGCCTTGCAAGTTTTTTGAGGTTTTTTGAGTTCATGATGTGAAGGTGGTCTCAAATTATGCTGCCTTCTAAAATAGTTAATTTTAGCCAAACTGTATGGCAACACATGTATATAAGACCAATCCCATACTAAATGCATTCTGAGCACATGGCAGATTCAGCAAAGAACTATATCAGCATTAAACATTTGAATATTTGTATTCAGTACTACAGAAATAACTAAATCAAATGAAAGTACTTTTTGTGTTTATTACATCTTGATTAGATCTCAAAGGAAAACGTTGCTATTTTACAAGATGGTGATTTTTTATGAATTTGTACGATGTAAATCATTACCAAATCTGGTGAATATTCACATTCTTTATCAAGTTTGGTGTTAAAAAATTACCCACCTTTTAAATAGCGCTTGTAAATCTCTGTTTTTGACTGAAAAAAACAAAGTGGATAATTTTGACAACTTTCACTCAAAAACTGAGGTGCATAAACTCTAATAATTTACTAAATTTGGTGAAGATTCACATTCTTTACCATTTAAAAAAACAA